>SJJU01007402.1:0-21588 GCA_012932125.1 Conopomorpha cramerella
CGTTGGGGTAAATACGCTTGGTGAACCGTGGGCATTTGCTTTAGCAAGTGCCTCTGCCTACCCCGCTTTGAGATTAAAGGCGTGAAGTGTATTTATTTTTTATTTATGTGGGTGCCCAGGACACAAGGAATCAGGAAGAAGGTTGACCTCAGAATGAAGGTTGGCTGGTTAGTTCAGCTATCCCTAGTACTGGATGGGTCACCAGGGGGTTTCATTCAGGTCTGACACTACTCCGTCGTCATCCCCATAGCCATGAGGATTTGCCCCTAAGTTACTAAAAATAACTGTTTAAAATGTATGTGTTCAATTATTTTCTCAGGTAATCAAATTCAAAATAATTTACTTGATATTATACACACCTCAAGGAATCTACACTTCACAAATTTCAGCTAAAAATAAGTGTATGGTATTTGTGTGCTATATATAAAATACCTACAGAACTACTCTGTAGGTTCCTGAGGGAACTGTTAAACAAACACAAACAACCTAGTTTGTCTAATGCGTAGGCTGGACCGCATCGTCCAGATTTAGCTTTGACATCCACGTGTAGCCTTATTTCTATCTCTTTCCAACATGCTTTGAATAACAAAGAGTCGCCTCTTTTCATATTTTACAAAGTTACTTGGTGAATATCTGCCTACTACGTCGAGGTGGATGTTTGCTTCTAAGGGCAGGATTATTAAGCACACACACAATAATAATTAAACATATTTAATAATATAGTACATTATCAACACATAATTTATTAACACATCAGTTTTTATGACACTTTCTGTGTGTTATTTTTTTAAGGAAACGCGCACTGACATGATATTATAAGTTTAAAACCGGTATCGGCGCGAAATTTAACCAAAGGTATACCAGTAGTACCTTCGTGGTGTGGCCGACGACGTTTCGACACAGTTACATGTGTCGTGGTTGCGAGCTGACTGGTTTTTTATTAATTTTCGCGCTATAATACCCGTTTTAAACTTATAATACTTCCTGTGTGATTGAAATTATATATATCAATAGATATACCTACTATAGTGAGCCGGTGAGCCGGGCATCTTAGCGGTAGAACCGATGACCGTTGGGGGCAAACGAGTTCTCGACTGGAGACCGCGTCTCGACAAACGGAGTGCTGTATTCCCTCAGGCAAGGTCGACTGAAGATTAGCAAAAAGTGGCTGGCAGAAGCTGTATGCGAGAAGCCGAAAACAAATCACGTGGACGAATATGGACTGATGATGATGATAATGAACTCTATCTATGTGTATTTCCTACTCAAGTCGACATAAACACGGAAAAATGTCGAGTAAGTTACGTCCAAAAGTACTGAAAAAATATTCACCTAAACATAGTAAGTATACCTAAGTTTGTTCAATACGATATCAGTAAACGTGCTCAAAATAACACCGTTTTCTTGAAAGGCCAAAACCTACTGGTCTCAAGTAATTGCACAAGCAACCACATTACATTCGGAATGAAAGCAATAAAACGCCAAATCGAAAGACAAGTTTTATTGCCACCGCGGAAACCTTAAAATTTTGTCACAGTTCGGCTCAAACTCCGCGGTAATAAAATACTTAGAAAATATAATAATGTGATAGTTGTTCGTTCGGTTGGCGTTGAACGAGAATTGGGAAACTTGGCCAGCAGCTTCTGACTACACGATTTGTTTTAGATAGTTAGTTGCCAATACGTTATTAGTAGGTAAAAACCAGTGGCGTGCACTGGCTTTTACGACAAGGCAGTAATCCCCAAGGATTGACACCTATGTATAGGTAACTTGTCTTTACGAAATATAGGTACCTACATATCTACTCACCCACAGAACACAGGACTTCGTTAGCCTGTGTCGTGAGTAAAACAAAAAAGGATCTAGCAATAACTCTATTATTAGGTCGGGTAGCCAAAATACTAAGGTAGGCAGTGTCTTTTTGCCTATATGGTGTGCACGCCACTAGTAAAAACATTTCATAAGCAGCCTGTGACCATGGCACATGTAACTGTGTGGAAACATCGGGCAAACAACAGGTAAGCTTATCTTTGGTTAAGTTTTGCGCCATAATACCGGTTTAAACTTTTAACATTATTAATATGCTTCGTGGGTTCAGGTTTTAATTTGTCTTTACCTCTACACCAACAAACTCATTTCAATTCCAAAGCGATATTGGCAGGGTTACTTGCTAGGCAAAGGCCAACGGTTCTTCAAACCAACCTTTGAAAAAGAGACCCTTTGGACTCCTAACTAGGACACGAAGTCTAAAACCCATAACTACCCGATAGTGAAACCGTATCCGACCAGGCTACAAATGCTCACAACTTGGCCACTTATATTACATTTTAAGAATAGGTACATTGATTTTAACCCACTTGAAAAGTGTCTCTGCCTACTCCGCTTTGGCATTAAAAAGCGATAAACGTATTTATTGCATTACTCTGAACAGTTCTTAACCTCTAAGTTTCCTTGAAAAATCCACTAATTCGATGCAGGATTGAAGTAAAAATACATTAAAAAACTGTTAGCAGCCATCTTGGATTTGTAATACAAAGTACCAGTTTTAAGATTCTAAAGAAGAATATCAAGATCCAAGTCTAAACAAAGGTATTCTAAGCCAGAATTCCATATGTGAGCACTAACTATAAATTATATCTGGCCGCATGCAGGCGGTAGCTGGATGACGTCACGCGACAACCTGTCGCCTGCGACGGTGTAATTAAACCCGTCCGAGGGGCGATAGGGATGGGGGGCGGAGTCGATAAAATGTGTCGATGAAATTAGAACGCCAAAATTACAGCGTTGGCGCACGGAAAATGAGGCTGTAACGAGAACGGCGTGGCTTTGTCTTAGAGTAATGGTGTTAGAATAAGGTAAATATTCTAGGAGTAAGATGATTGGATCTTAAAATGAATTAAAGAATAAGAATTATTCTTGCTTTTTTGTAGGTAATTGTGGAAAATCTGTACATAATTAATAAGGTAATATTATTTCATTTCGCAAAAAAAAACCAACATACTGCCTAGGAATCATCACACAGCTATCTCATAGAACTGTTGTCCGTACCAACAATTATGGATTCATTAAAGCAAATATTCATTTATGTCAATAATTTTAAAATCAAGATAAAACAATCAGTTCATTTCTTCGTTCATAGTATCGCAATTACGATATCAACATTCGCTTCACTTACAAGAAAGAACATCCTGGCAGCAAACGGCAAAGTTAAGTATCGATAAGTACCATCCCTAGTCCGACCCCCGCGGCACCTTGTTTCGAAGGCGCGTTTTTTGCGCGGCTACACGTGTCGCGTCGCCTCCCCGACGACGACTGCTGGCTTGTCTCATACATGTGCACGGCACATCACTATTAACAAAAGCTGTTATACCATAACCCTCTCAGAAGTTTGAAAATATTTGACTTCAAAGCTCAACTTAAAAGCTTACAGTATGTCCATTGAAATGACCGTCTAGTGTTTACGTTAGCCGAAATATTATGGTACAGTATGAGTTTAATAAAGGCCTTGTTCGTCAATATGATCCAAGTAATACTTAGGTCACGAAAAAATGGTCATGGACAATGGAATTTCAGAGACATTATGTTACACAGTTGTAAACTTGCAGTGTAGAATATTGTAGGTACCAAAAAGTAAACTATAAATCGTTTAGTTAGGTAGATAGCATTTTTTTTTGCACTAAACACATGTGGTATGAACGTGACCTATAAATAAAATGAATGCATTATTATTAACAATACTGGAGGATTTTCTGTATTATGAATGGTACTGGTTATTTTTTAAGAGAGAGAGAGAGAGAGGATTTATTCGCATCACAACAAAAAACACAAAACAAATTACAACAAGATAACAACAAAGAAACATAAAACACATTTAAAACAATTTATCATTTCATTTGCTTTTAGAATATTCTTGACTACCGCGTCGTTTCATAGTTCTATCTAATTACTAATTAATTAATAGTCAACGGAGAAGGACAAAAGTATCAGTTACCATGGTTTCAAATATATCGTATTCAAAAACCTAATAAACTTTACTACAACGTGAACTAATACCGATGGTCGTTATAAGGTTCACATGCCGTGGAGGTTATGCATTTTCAGTCCAATAATAATATCAACTATCAATAAAAAAAGGTTACCACCTCTCCTTCCTCCATTTTTAAAACAACAAAAAAAGTAAGATGGCCGACATCGGCCGAACAGGTTCAATGTCGCTACCTGCCGTGCCTGTCGACGATTAAAAAAAACACTGACACTGTCTACCTGAAGCCATGTGGTGTGTGTGATTGTCAATGTAACATAATACGGGTCACTCACACATACGCGTTGCCTACCTGATCAGGTATCCAGCGGTCCTTTTAGAAGTGATCTTTTAAAACATGGCCGACGAAACATGTGTGTCGACTTGAACCGTATATTGTTTGCTTCGCCTGTGAGCTTTGTGAAAACTATAAAAAACTATCATTGCATGGTATAAAACAAAGTCGCCTGACAAAAGGATGATGGAAAAGGCGAAAGAGATTTATCAAAACCGTGACTACTCTGATGATCTCAGCCTACTCCTTTGGGAAACTGGCGTGACGTATGTATATTTAAAAATGAGGACCTTTAGCCTGAAAATTCGTACATAATGACGTATTACATAATCTTTACCTTTACTTCTAGTTCCTAACATGGTGGATATTTTGGAGATACTGTTTCAGGGTCAGTTTTGTCCTGTCAGTTGGAGTTTAGATGGACAATATACAGACAATAACAGTATAGTATATGTGTATGGGTGACAGGTAGCCGATTATCCCAACATACCTCCCACATGTAAATCGCCTAAAGAGTAAGAGAACTGAAATTACGCGGATGAAGTCTCGAGGCGTCTACTAGTTTTAAATCGTCTTCATCAGCCCATGTTCGTCCACTGCTGGATATAGGTCTCTCCAATAGCACGCCACAGTGTTTTATTTTCGGCTTCTCGCATCCAGCTTCAGCCAGCCAACATAAATACAATAATTATACAATTTCATTAATAAAAATTGTGGGCATTATCTTAGCAAGTAGATACTTCTGACTTCCTTCCTTAGTGGGAACATTACGTGAGTATATAAATGGATAGAATGTGTTAGTACATTATTAATTTTAATGAACTCAGTCTCACAAATTTAATTACAAACAAATTTTTGTAACTGCTCTCAGTAATAACTTCCTGCTCATTTTTCAATACGGTTAAGATCAATATAGTTATTAATAGTGAACACATTATAGGTTTGTCAGTTTGAATTTACGTGAATTACTGAAGTACAAAGTTATTTTCTTACGGGATTTCAAGTTAAATTCTAATTGGAAATAAATGTTTTAGCCAGTAACAATGACGATTTAAAAAAAATCTTCAAAAGAGCGAGACCGAAGAGGAGTGATAATATAATAAAGTAGTTGCATTTCTTTTGTTTTCAATTATATTTGACAGTTTGTTGTTTTTAGAAACCTCCTCATTACAATCCCTTTAGATGAAGGAAGTTTTCCTTCGTTTGGTTAAGTATTAAGATTCTTGTTATGGCAGTTTTTACGTATCGTATATTCTTTAAAACTAACTAAAGGCTCGTTACCATTCGCTTAAAGTTTAAGACCTAACAAACTAATTTCCTAGAGGTATATTCCGAATCAAATTCTTAACTCTACCTGTCTAGGACGAAGGTTGCGGGTTCGAGTCCCTCCAAGTTCATAATGCTTTAGTGATGAGCCATGGCATTTGATGTGTGCGTCTGGGTGTTTTAGTTATCTATGTATGCGTTTAAAAATATTTATGCAAGTATATCCGTCACTGGCACCCAGTTATAGTTTGGAGTCAGATGACCGTATATAAAAATGTCCCGACAATCATCATCATTTTCCTGCCCTTATCCCACACTAGTGTGGGGTCGGCGCAACACGTTTCCTTTCGCCATTCATATCTGTCATTCGTCATCTCTGCAGTTATCTCTAACTTTTCGTACAACCATGTTGCAGTTAGATTTGGCATTTACTTACAACCGGCCGCCTGCCTGACGTCAACCTTCCTTAGATATCCATTCTTTTGTGTTTCATTTCCTACTAGGCGCTAGTAAGAGATCTCCGCAATCGTGGTTTTAAATTTGGAGTGTTACTTCTTCTAGACGTGTTGCAAACCAATGCTAAGGAGGCCCATCTCATCTAATGTCCCGGCAATATTAATATTTATTTATTAATTATTCATTAATTCCAAATATAATAAATAAATATGCCGGGACATTTTTTTTTTACACATGGTCACCTGACCCCAAACTGAGAGGTGCCAGAGACTGATATACTTACATAAATACTTTTAAATACATACATAGATAAATAAAACACCCAGACGTACACAACAAATTCCGTGGCGGGAATCGAACCCGCGACCGTTGTCCTAGAGGCAGATGCCCTGACCACTAGTCCATGACGGCCGTCACATATGAACACACAATGTTGTTATCTTTATATGTAGAGGTTTTTAGCACTAATTTTATAGAGTCTGACATATCTGTGACTGTACTGAACCTAATCTCTCTGTAGGTGAATGAGGCCGTTGTTTGTGCATGTGCCGTCAGTTCGGAGAACTTCAGGTCGATTCGGATATTTTTTTTTTTTACTTAGGTAGTTATAATACCCGGGCACGACCAATTAAAATTATGAAGTTCAAATCCGCAATTGAATTTGGTAGCCTCTTATTTTTTAGTTGATATGAGAATTCGCTTTAACTTTTAGATCACCCGTCCGTCCGACTTTAGGTATCGTAAGCTATATGTGTGTGTTTTGTATATTTTTTCAATTGATTTTACTTTTTAACCCAAAGTAGAGAAGAGGCTTGCCCAGCAAACGCTTACGGCTCACAAAGCGTACCTACTATTTAACCCAACTATTTTTTTTCTATTGCCTATCACCGTTATACATGACATATTGAGTGCGAAGTTCCTCCACGCTTTGTTTTTCTTTCGCCGTTTAAATATTTTTATGATTGATGTGTGGTTTGAAATCTTCCTGTAGTAAATAAATAATGGATATAAAATCACATCAAATATAAGTAAGAATCCGAAATAACTGAATAATGTTCCCACAATGAACCTTAAACGTTAAAAATGTATTTACATGTTTACAGTTCGTATGTATTACCCTGTAGAACTATATTATGTTATTATTAAACAACGAACAAAACAAATTCTGTTCACAAACTACAACTTTTCCAGTTTCGTGCACCTAGCGCCATCTGTTGCCAAGTAGAATTACTAATGTGGAGAGTTCATTCACTCCCGGCACGTTTCGCGCGTTTTTATCACAATTCGGTGTAATATTTTACAAAGTGAAAACCACAACAGGCTGTTTTAGTGGATATTCATGTCCACTCTAAAGCTAAATAGATCGCACTTTGACGTCAATGACCTTCTCCAAAACGGACTAATTCGAACCTAGCAAAGAATTATTGGATCGAAGCGTTGACGTCAGTTTTTTTTTTCGACGATTTATTACGATGGAAATTTGCGACAAAAAAAAATTGTAACATGCTAGTATATTTACTGCGGCACTTTATTAGCGACACTAATATACTTTTCCATATAAATCAATTTTAAAATGAAATACTTAATTATGCTTTTAGGTAGGTGCCTACCAGCCCACACGAGAAAACAATATGTTTTATTTTTTGTCTTTTTTCAGACATACTTCAAAATTTATGGCAACATTTTATATGTAAGTTTAGCAATAATTTTATAGTTCTACGTAGAGTGTTGAGTACTTATAACACTGTTAGGTATTGTCGATTGAGATAAAATGTGTAGATAGCTTCATTAAATTAATTAACCTAAAAGTGTTTTTAAGATTACTTATACATATAAGCACAGAGAAGCAGATATTTTGCTCAAACGTTTTTAACGTTCATTATTACTTTTGCTTTTTATTAGAGTAGAAGGCCTCTCTAAGTCGGTTTAATCCCAATCCCAGAGCGATTATAGTTCATACATTAATTACTAAATTATTGACATAATGCTGCGGTAGTCTTTTTTGCTTTGATGGCTTACTTCCTAATTCATTTTATTGTTTATAGCTGCACTCCGCAATCAATTCCTCGTTTATTTCCCGCGGACTCGAAAACGGAATTTAAAAAAGACAGAAAATAGTAGATTTATTTATTCGTTATGCGCCATGTCTTTTTCGGAACCTCATAATATGCACACTCGACTTACCTACTTAATTGGGAATCCTAAGACATCAAGAGCTAATTAATACGCGGTTCCTAATAAACACCACAAAAAATATTCACATATCGCTCCTCAAACAGTGCATCATTGTATTCACCGGACGTCGGAGCACCGACACCTCTCACATACTCTCAGAGACAAGCCATAAGTTATGCAACTAAATCAAAGAGAGCTTCTTCATAAAGCTATCATTAGCCGGGAGAGGTCAAGTTAATTTTGTCTGTACACAAAATTCTTGTCCTACAATGTATTGAGTTTCAGGTTGAGATGCGGATATGCAAACTCCTTTGCTCGATCGCAAAAGACTGGCTGATTTCTTTTTTCTTTTTTTCGAGAATTTAGAATTTATTCGGTTCTTATTTCAAATTCTCGGTAATACCTACCTAACCATTATCTACCAAGCGATTTGCATAAAGCGTAAACATTGTAAGCCTAAAATATTACATTTTCTTTATACTGAGCGCTCGGTTGTAATGTAATAATCGTAAATTGGATGATCTAAGTGATTCAACCTGAAAAAGCTCGGCTAATAGTTTTCAATACAAGAAAACCCGCATTCTTTCACGGTTGTTTTACCTATATTATCGATTAATCTTTTTAATCGAATTTATTTTTCAGCGTGTTGTTTAGTTACATTAAACAGGTCCAGCGTAAGCTGAGACATCCCAAACTAGATAGGTAGATTTTTATTAGTTGCTAGTGTTTTTCCCGCGGCTATATCTTCGTGAATCCTGTTACGATGGGTAACTAATACTTTTTAGAACGACGGAATGCCCTATTTTCATTAAAAAACCTTTAAGTTTTACTTTTATCCATCACACATCAAAAGTGTCTAGTGATCAAGTACATTTTAGAAGATTGCAATCAAGAATATATTTTACAAAAACTGAATTCATTCATAATTTATTCCAAACGTGGTGATAAGTCTTTGATACAGACATGGGGAATTAGGTAGGAGACCAATCCAGAAGATTAGGATTGATTAAAAAAAAATAGATTTTTTTAGAGCTAAAAATGTTCTTGATCCCTAGACACTTTTGATGTGTGTATATTCGGTTCTTGTTTTAAAGTCTACTTTGTTAAAACGTGGTAAAGTCTACTTTGTTTATGCGTAAAACATTAATATCTACGAATTGTTCTCAATTAAACAGTCCTGAGGGATTCCCAGGACTACCAGCCATTTTACCCTTTACCGGAGAGTCCCATTCCTTTCAGGAAACATTATTTACTTTTGTGTGTGTGAATGAATTGACATAGGTGCTGAATGAAATAAAGATTTTTGTTCATTTATCTTATCTCCAACGCTTATCTCCAAAATTATTACTAATAATAGTAATTTATTCCGTACCTTTCAACGTCCTTGACTCTACATCAATCTTTCTTCGCCGGCTTTCACTTGTTCCTAGAAATTATTGGATAAATTGACTTCAAAGGACAATCCCGAAAGCATATAATCACTTTCCCACCAGATAGAGCTAGGTAACCAAGGTAGAGCAAGGCTGATGATTTTTTAAAGGTGTACGCACTAAAACAAAAGACTAACCTATCTCATTTTGTACCAAACGTATGTAGATAGAAATACGTCCTAGAGTTCGAAGTGATATTAGAACGTTGACGGGAATCGACAGGCGTCCCTGGCGTCCGGCCAAGGGTTTCTGACATCGTCTAACACCAGCGCAGGTGGGAATTTTGTGACTTTATCACACTTTTGCTTCTTCTTTCTACTATTTTTTTTGCTTCTTTTTTCTCGCTCGCACTCGTCACCTTCAAGTTAACTCGAGCAGAGCCGGGACCATCCCACCTACTTTCCCACCACTGTGATTTATGTTAGAGCTAGGATCTACAGCGGTGTGCAGAATAGACCAGGCCCCATAGCACAGCACTCCAAGAAAGAGGTAACAAGAGATATAACGTGCTGCTATTTGTTGAAACAAGCTGAGTCGCTCGAAGCGTGACATACCAGCCAATTAGATAGAGAGAGACGTGTATTTACTCTATGTCGTGTCTTACTCAACGCGCGTGCTAGGCCTGCAGAGCTCAATCAATGACAACTGGGCTAATTCCCAAGGGAAGTTAGCTAGGCTTTTGTCTTGGGTCACGTGGTCTTTTATAAATAAGAGTATAGAAATATAGAGCCTCAAGAGTAGGGCCGTCGGCTTTTTTGTTTATTTGTTTCTACCTTTTGTGAGCCCGGTGGCAACTTTTTTATTTAGCTCTACCTGAAAAATACTGTAAACAAACAAGAGGATCTTACAAGTAGTAAGATTTTTAATACTTATTATGTGTTTGTAAGCAGACAGTAATAAAAATACTAGTGAGACCGAAAAAAAAATGTAGTGCAAATTACAAGGAAAATATAAACCTTCTTTATAATTAACTAGCTGACCCGGCAAACTTGCTTTGCAGATACATGATTTTTTTTTCCGCCCTAAACTTAGTCTTTCTTCTAAAACGTAAATAATTGAAGACATATCATAATCAATCCAATAATTTCTGCGTGAAATAAAGACAAACATCTATCCAAAGTTTCGCATTTATAATATTAGTAGGTAGAATATTTAGACTAGACGTAGGTCTATAAAACTGTAATAAAACTGAAAATAGTGATAATCTTTTAAAACAAACGTAAACGTAAAGATTCTCTCATTCAAACAAAATAGATAATACGAAGGTAAATAGCTAATAGACTGAAAGCTTTGCGCTAGCGTGTCTTTCAAACACTAAAGCACTGAAATACATCAACATTATTATATTTTTCTAGTCATTTAGTAGCGAAATAAAAAGCTTGGAAACCGATAAAAGTGTTACAAATATTTTATAGGTGCTTAATGTTTATTGTGCTGCGCAACCTGGACGCAGCTGTCACACAGAAATAATAGGTGAATGGGTAAACAAAATTTTTTTTCCCCGGTTTTAATATAGCAAAAACAATTTTATCGCTTACTCAAAAGAGCTCTTACAAGAGACATTCATTAGTTGAAGATGAAAACTGAGATTCTATTTCTGAATGAAAGTATATAAAAAAAAACATGTCCGAACGGGAAGCCAATCCATTACGAGTTCCGATTCACGGCTAAAATAAATCATTGGCTAGTAAGTAGGTGGGTAGGTATATCGCGACGTTAAAAAATAAATTCAAAATACTGGGACACAACAATAATGAAACGTAGAATTAAAAAAAAACAAATCCTGCAAAAACAGCCAATTCAAAATTCCACCTATTTTAATAAAAGAACAAAAGTCCGTCACACGATTCCATAAAAAAACCGAGTGAAAGGTGGGTCCCCGTAATAAACCGGGCACGGGATACTTCGGGACAGCGACATGTGGCTGGCCACTTGCATTTTTTAAAAATAAAATTACCATACGCTTAGGGCGAGGCACGGATCCTAATACTTTCAGACAGTGGATTATGAAGCAATAGGTACTGGCTATAGCCTTGAATTAATATCACAAAACTGCGTAACGGATCGGTTAATAAAATCTCTTATTCAATAATTGGTTTATCCTTCTCTGTCACCTATTAAGATACTTTATTGTAGGGCAAATAAGGTGGCTCCCAACGAACGGCAAGAGACAACGGTGCCGCCCTAGGAAGACGTGCGACAAAAACTGGTGGACATCACCGTAGAATCGGGAAGAGTGGAGAAAGGGAAGAAAGGCATTTACCCTGCAGTGGGATCCAGTAGGCTAGTAATAATCATAATAACATTGTTTGAAAGGACTATAATTTTTTTCTTACAATAGAGAGGGGTAGGCAGAGACTACAGATATCCATTTGTCACGGTCCTGACATACCCCTTTCGCTTCATCTACATTCATGCATCTTTTCATACATGATCTCCGGTTTCGAATACTTTTCACGCCACCTTACGCCAGGACATCACCAATCTGGTCAATGTATGTCCTTCTGGGGCGACCTCTACTCACCCGGCCCATTACATCATCCATACATAATATATACATAAATCTCTTTCGTCAATCGACTTTCATCCATTCTCTCCATATGCCCAATATTTTATATAAATAAAAATCGTCTTGATTCCATTCACCACAGTTTAAAATTTATTTTCTCATCTACCTTTTTAACTGCTATCTGTCAGTTCGTAGGTGCGTGATTTATTTATGACAATGCTTTCCGTTTTTTTACCACTGGTAAATAAAAGTCAACTCGATGTTACAGCGCCCACCTATTTTTCTGATGAAACGTGGTAGGCCGGATATAAATAATTTAATTTATAGTAAAATCATTCAATGATAATTGAATATGACGATACAATTTGTAATTTGTGTGTATCGTGCATACTTTAGCCGTGTGGTGACGGCGAATAGAATACATGTGTCACCATTCCAGTCCAACTTTTCCCGACTTGGGGGTCGTAAGAGTCGACCGAGAGAACTCTCCATATGACGTACAGCAGCGCTTTGTGAGTTAAACCACAACACCACTGCGATCGCCAACTCGCATGCCAATCGTGGCGACTATAGACATTTCTCCCCAAATGGTCATGGAAATCATTGGAGAGGCCCTCGCCCAGCAGTGGACGTCATGGCTCATGGTGATGCTGTATATCGTGCATGTTTTTATGTAACGAATTTTGCACATTTTGACCTCGTTACTTTTTACATACCCTTTATAGGTATAATTAATATTATAGTCGTATCATACCGTCGTATTCACAAAAAGTTAAAACGTTGACTAAGTTTGTGTGACCCTTTATGAAATGTCCAATAATAATGCCAAATCTTTGACCACAACAAATAATTCCATAAAATTTCCACTGATTAAATTCAATAGCCATAGCGATGGTATTTGTCATCAATTGTATTAGTAATAAGTCCGCCAGGTCCAAGCTAGACGTTTTTAAACAATATTCTTTGAGAAACGGTTTATGTTGGTCATTTTGCGTCCGCTGCGGGATATTTCGTACACTCCCGGTCAAGAAAATGTGTACAACCCCAATTTCTCTTGCGTCTCTATAAATCTACCTATATAACAACAATGTTACTAGCTCATTCCGCGACTAACTTCGTACCGGTGGTGCAAGCAATTTCCGACTTTCGTTATTAATTAATAGTTAAACAGTGGTATGAAATTTCTACAGAATGTATAATAACATGTACTATTATTAATATTAACTTTATTGGGGTAATTTACAACTATTACATACATAAAGAAAACAAATAATAACACAGAAAGCCGATAACAAGTCAAGACATTCGGTAATATACATATACATTTTAAAGACAACAGTAGAGTACAAAATAGTCGAAATAAGTCAGTAGTTCTTCGCGGGAAATTATGACAAACATCCACATTTCATTCAAACAACAGGTCCGTACAACGGGCAATATAACTCCCTAATGTATGTACACACATTACTTAAAAATACCTATGTCCAGCAGTTTGCATTTGCGTTTGCATTGATGACGATGACTATAAATATAATTTATTTTCAATCAATTGATTGACTTGTGATTTCAAAAATTCAGTGTTGTCAAGTGAAACTTACCAGTCGGACTTGTATAAATTGTATAAAAAATAATTGAAATTATAAATAAAATATGATGTTTTTAGATAATAAACTCAGAAGAAACTTTTATTACATCATCTCAAACTTTTCGTCTGTGTGTTGCATGTCACGTGACGGTCGGCTGCGGAGTAGAGAGTTTCACTTTTAGCGTGATTTCGTAAAACCACAAAACTTTTTATAATAATATAATAGCACTTTATTGCACTAAAAGTACAATGGGTCGACATACGAGTAATACTAAAGTACATAATTATAGCAGTCAACCTCACAACATGGGAGAGCAAAGGGCCGGGTCAGTATTTATAGGTAAGTTACGTAGGTTTCATTGAGAATGTCCCACACTGCCGTCATCATCATCATCATCAGCCCATACTTATGCAGTACTGGACATAGGCCTCTCCAATTTTATTGCACGCCACTGTGATCTCGCATCCAGCTTCTGCCATCTACACTCCGTTTTCCGAAACGCGGTCATCGGTTCTACGGCTAATATGGCCGGCCCACTGCCACTTCATGTTGCTAATCCGATGAGCTATGTCGATAACTGTGGTCCTCTGCCGGATCACTTCATTTCTGATTCAATCCTAGCCTATTATTCGCACATTATTATCATGGGAATAAGTGCTTAACTGCAACCCTAGCAAGCGCGTCACGAAAGACAGAACACATGCGCTGTGATTGGCTGCTATGTCACGCATTGTTCGTCTTCGCTTGTTTCAACCAATCGCAGTGCCTGGTAGGTATGTCTGGCCATGTCTTTCTTGGAGCGCTTTGCCATGGAGGCTGAGTGACATTATTCTTCGCCCAAAGCCTAGGAGTGTCCCCTTTCTCCTATTGGTTGTAGTACCAATAGTGGGGCCCACTTCACCAAAGGATTCAACATAATCGGGTTTGATAACATTTACCTATTGCATGTAAAAGTAAGACTATAATCCTGAAAGTCAAACTAACATAATCTCTCATTAATTGAAACATGTCGAGTGCAAATCGTGTACTCAGTAATCACCCCTATGACACATCCTACGGTCTCATCATAACATCCTAGTCGTTTCCAGTTCATCTACGCACCTACAGGAAATTGTGCTGCGGCTATCTAAGCTCCATTACATTGCACCTATTAATTTCAGTAATTAGTGCATTTATTTCTGTCACCCTCGCACCAAATAGAAAACGAGTGGAGTACTAAGCGGGCGTCCCTTTCACCCCACTCTGTGAAAGCGCGCCAAACGCGTTCACACGTCCATCACTTGACAATATCGTTCCATTACTGTTTTAAAAACAAAAAGTATCTGATACTCTTTGGTCTTAATCTGAAACATTCATCATTTAGTGGCATAGGACAATGTGTCGTATCGCTGATACGTTTAGAGTTTAGTTTTCAAGGAACGGTATGTCGGCGTGTCTGGTCTCCCACGGTGTGAGAAGTTTATTTTTCTTTCAACGTGTCTTATTGGTACAGATCGTCAAGGTTATTGCCAGTGATGTTTACAAGTGATATCAGTTGCCTGTATTGGATATATATACTGTATCGCGTTTTAAGGGATATAATAATAGAACAAGGAAAAAAGGAAAGGATATTGGAGATGAAAGACATGAAAAACAACATCCGATTTAGAATTGAACCATGCTCCTTATGAGGGGTATAGTGGTTAACTTCGTAAATATGTGCCTAATATGGGTATTTTCGTTTCGGAACCTTGTTTCCATAATAAAAGTGTTCATATTGACCAGCCCAACAACGTTTCCAAGACCACTGCTCGGAGTCATCCTTTTACACTCTGTTTATTTTTTTCGTATTATTATATATAAGGATGCCTCAAACCAGGACCCTATTTTTGGACATTCTCGCAGATAGTTTTTGTTCAAATTAAATAAAATATTTTGGATATTTCGATTTCATTAAGTAAAGATAAACAATGCAATCATGGTCATTATTATTTGTTCTTATTTTTTTTCCAGAACAAAAACTCGTGGACATCAGCACAAAATCGGGAAGAGTGGAGAAAGGGATGAGAGGCCCTTGCCCTGCAGTGGGATCCAATAGGCTATTAATATAATAATAATAAATTATTTTTTTCAATGTTGAACCTCATCATAATTATAAGTATAGACTATGTATGTATAGATAACTAAATTCCGTAGACAGTACACGTACTTACCCTTTTTGGGAGATCTATAAAAAATTACTCAAAAAACACCCTAATGAACACCTCCACTCCTCACCTCCCAGAGCCAACAAAAAAGAAAATTACAGAATTAGTCTAACATCACGTTTACACTTTTTTTTTAAATCCGTGTGGTCTGCATGCACATGGCGCTTTACGGGGCCCCAGTCACCTTTGCGGGGTTCCGTTCGAGAACGTTATTTTGAATCTTAAGCGATTCAAATTTAGAACAACATTAGTCATTCGGTATCCCCATTGTGTTATTGGAATATCGGCGGAGCAAATCGTACACGGTATAGGCGTGGAGATGTTTATGGCAATGTGGCGGGAACACCTGGATACTGAGGATATGTGATTTAAGTATATTTTTGAACGGGAAACTGCGTTCCAGCTTCAAACCCTTGCCGTCGGTTCTTAAAATATCTGCTGATTTCATAGAAGCAGCTGCATTGCTAAACGGCAGTCTTTTGTTTTTCGTATACCCGATTTCACTTAGTAGTGACTTTTGCTTGTGCCGTATTGCAATAGGTTAGGTAGTTATGAGTTTGAGTCTCGTCGTAAGCGTGTACAGTCGAGGACTGACTGAGTGAATAATGAATTAAATACTTACAGTGATACAAGGATATTCTGGTGTATGAGTGGTAAATATTTAATGACATTTATCTATGTATGTACATATATTTACAGCTCTATTTTTCCCTTTATTGAAAGTGCGTGTACAGAGCGTGTACTCTAACATGGACCATTGTATATGACTAGCTTACATTTTTTTATCACTATGAACAAGCGTTTGACCACCATCCTGCCTGATGTTAAGCAGCGATGTGGTCTACAATGGAGCACACTTGTTCATTAGGTACCTATTCACCCGCGACTTAAATACCTTCAGACTGTATTGCGCAAGAAACACAGACTCCGGCAAGTCGTTCCACGTCCTGGCGGTTCGCACTATGAATGTAGTTGACTCTCAAAATGTATGTTTAGCCAAACAACAATGATAAAAACTAAAAGTAATTCAAATCCAAAGTAAAAGAACTAGATTTTCGTAGAGACCCGCCAAAAGTTTTCTTTGCTATAATTATTGGCTTCGGTATGCCCAGCCCGAAAATCCCTTTGGCAATCCACAGGTCGCTTTGCCGGTCGGTCGCGATGCTAGTCTTTTCGAAGGAGTGACGTAAACACGAAAATGTTGTACTTAATATATCAAATAGAATTTGACATATTGTGGTAGGTGGACAAATTATGTGCTCGTGTTTACGTTTCTCCGGCCCATCCGGTATGCATACAAAATTTCATAAAAATCTGCCCAGCCGTTAGTTATGACGGACCATTTTTTAATGAGACGCGCATTATAACTCAATATAACCGGGTATATCGCCGCGAACATACCCGGTGAACTATATAATTATGACGGAGTTTGGTAACAACGAGATTTTTTATAAATTAGATATAGAATTTGACAAATGTTGGTACGTGGGCATGTTTATATTACAAACATCAAACAAAATACAAACACAAGGTCCATCAGTCTTTCTATCAGCGGGCACCTTTCAAGCGTTCCGAGATCCAAGACGCGTCATCGCCAGTCATCAATGACGATCAGTCACCGGTGTTGGAGATACCACTTGTTTTTTCAGATCGGCCCCACTCTTGTAACGTTGATATGTACGTAATGATTGACGGAGATGGGTCTGGACTAGTATAAACCGACTTAAATGATTTCTAAAGCATATTAATTGTAACTGGAAGAGAGTGGTGTGAAGCATTTGTAGAAATTTTAAGTAAATTGTAAGAATAATAAGTACTTAAAATTATAAGTGTGGTGATACGTGGAAATATGTGGCGTCCATAATTTGGTGCTGCTAATTCAAATTATTTTATTACATTCCACATCGTAAAATTAAAAGTTATAAGATAACAGCTGACCCGGAAAACGTCGTTTTGCCAATATACATTATTAACAGTGTTTTTTCGCTATTATATCTGTATAATACATATAGATCACTATATTTATTAATGAAAACCGCATCAAAATTAGTTGTTGCGTAGATATCTAAGCATACATAGGGATAGACAGCTAGAAGCGACTTTGTTTTATACTTTGTAATGTCGTGAACTTCCGTCCATGTGACTTACCGTAGAACTCCCACCAAACTATAATTGCATTTTAATAATTTAGAATATCGTTGTTTGGTAGGTTTGATAACGGTATTTTCCTTCGCCACAGTTAG
Source organism: Conopomorpha cramerella (assembly GCA_012932125.1). Taxonomy (NCBI): domain Eukaryota; kingdom Metazoa; phylum Arthropoda; class Insecta; order Lepidoptera; family Gracillariidae; genus Conopomorpha; species Conopomorpha cramerella. The sequence goes on from SJJU01007402.1 coordinate 18,168, forward strand.
GTTACCTTGCTTGTTGGATAGATATCTTCCAATTTGCTTTACATAATGACAGCGCAGAGCCATGAAAGCTGGACAGTAGAATCTGTACAGTGGACAAAGTAAAAAGTCAGTTAAAGATTCAAGGATACCGGAATCCAAGTAGACCACATTGTTGCTTAACATCAGGCAGGATGGTGGTGAAACTTGTTAATTGCATATTACAAGAAAAAGTAGAAAGGTCGATCGACTTTGTTACGTCTCACGCTGCATCGACATCAAATTCTGAAATTCAAACCCTTTTTTACCTTTAGTTCTTACTATATTTCTAGAAGCGCAGTGTAGTAATAAAGAACGTACTCTGCTAAACTAAATAAGTTGCAAAATTATATATATTTCAGCAATCTCCACTTAAATTCACCTTAACCGTCATAAAACGTTCATTTCCTGAGAAAGATCCCCGAATTCATTTCGGAATCCTACTCAGAGGAAACACTACCTTCTATTGAGACCACCTTCTCATCCGTCCCTTTTACTTTCGCGTTTCAAAAAGAGATAAGAATAAAAGCGCTAAGTAATAGCAGCCGAGATACCCACGGGTCATCAGAGGCGTGCATTTTACGATCCACCCATAGGTTCGAGCCCACACCTCGCGCTTAATAAAGACATGGCTCCGGAGGTCGGAGCTATAAAACGGGATCTTACACTGTGCACCGATTGCGTCCAATCACCTTGCGTCATCAGTTAAAGTACCGATGGGTATCTGACGTACCTATTATTGGCTGACGTCTTAAGGACAGGGAGCTTTCCAAGGATGGGTATTTTTGTAATGCACGAGTTCCTTATGCGCATAGAAACCTCTTTCGTCAAAGTAGATAATTTTCTCCCGCCATCGCCGCTGCGTCGGTTCCCTTTTTTAGTTTCCCGTTCTGTATCTTAGAAATCTGTAGTGCAGGCTGAGCAACTCTGTGAAACTGTCTCCCAGCAAATAACACAGACAAACGATTGTGTCAGGAATTCATTAAAAAAAAACATGTGTACATGTTCCTATACGCAGCGCTACTTTTGGAGTCTAAATTCCCAGATTATTAGAAGTTTTTGAGAAATTCTAAGAAAGACAAATCCTAAAGGTATCTTACACCATGTAATCCCGCCCGTGCAGTACCAATATTGTGTCCACCCAAACTGTCCACGTACAGGCGTGTTTGTATGAAAAATATTCCAATATCTCGAGACTTCCACCCCCCTCCCCTGACGTCTCTGCCCCCTCCCCCCTCACACGATCGGTCAACCTTGTTGAGGTGATTCTTCTTATTTCGCCAAATGTGAGCCACTTGCGCCAACATTCTACACGGAAACATGTGTCAACTTAACTGTTTGTATTGAATGACCACGATTGTCCAGGGAAAGGTCAACAGAGGGTTCCTGCGACAGATTTAAAGTGAACTCAAGTGTCCTATGTTCTCTTTTACCGCAGATAGCAATGTTATATGGTAGAATGATCGTTTTAAAAAAGATACCGCGATAGTCAAACGAAATGTCCACGGAGTTTTGTTATAAGTTTTGCTTATTTCGTTGAACATCTTTTTGGTTGTCTCGAACCAAAGACGGGTGGGTGTATTTGATTGTGTAGATATTTTACTATCGTTCCTTCAGATCAGTCAAATGAAGGTAGAGAAAAGCAATTTTCTATGGAGCATATACATATCGGTACTTTGAAGGATCGTATTCCTTTGGATATTTGCGAAGCAGAAAATTACCTACGTTGGAGGTACGTATTTTACGTACCTAGCTAAGTATTATTGACATACTATTACCACAAATGTTCACGAATAATTATGACATGTCATTGTTGAAAAATACAGCCAATATAGTCTTTTGTCACAGTTATTTCTTGTAAAAAGTATCTAAATCTCAGTTACTTATAATACCGTTGAGAGATCCTGACAGCATTTGGTGTAAAACATAGAAAAGAAGGAGTCCCAAAAATTTTACACATAAAGTAGTAGTAAACAAAACTTAATGCCGGGTTCACACTCCTTCGAAAATCCCGCGACCTCAGAAAGTCGAATGTCTACAGGATCTTTACGCGAGCATTATGAAAATTGTGCGACCAGTCTCCCATAGGAGAGGTGATGAATATGAATAGGCCACACAATTCAAGAGAGCCAGAGGCCCGAGAAGAAACTGCGTGCCGCAGGAGTGAGCTGGAGCGAGGCCTGAGAAGAAACTGCGTGCCGCAGGAGTGAGCTGGAGCGAGGCCAGGAGCATTGCTGAGGACAGGAAGGCATGGCTTGACCTTATTAAGGCCCTCTGCACTTCTAGAGTGCCAAACACAACAACATTCACACTCCCAAATTTTGATATCACGGGAAAGTCTTAACGCGGAATAATACCTAATCTCCTACAGTAATCCCCGAATGCAGACTACCAAAACACACTTAAAGGAATTCATAGACCTAGTAATATGAAAGCCACAAAAGTCCTATACATCCCTTGTGAAATATCAATATGCGGTCATCTAACCTCGTTTGTCATAAAATGGCCCATTATAGGTCCATCGGCGCCAACTTTACCTATCAGACTACTTATTTTTTTATTATTTAGACCGGCAGGACACATGATTACTATGTTACATGAGTCAAGGATTCATAGGATTTTGGACGAAGAAGTACTGTGTCCTGTGTTGATAAGTACTGGTTTTGTGTGCGTATAGAACAGTATAGTGCTTCGGAGTTACACCTAAATGATCTCTTTCCGACTGTAATAGGGTTTTTAGTAACATTTGATATAGGAGTTAACAAAGTTAGCTACCTAGTTTTCTTTTTTTTGTAACTTTTACGGATAAGTTCAGCTCGTGAATGGGGACGCATTGTTGAGTAGGTACCTTCTCTTTGAATAAAACCTACAACATTGTTAATAAACATAAATAGGTGCTTTGGAAAAACAGCAAAAAGAAAATTACTTGACACAATGTTAATGTTTTAAATAAATTCCTACAGAAAAAACTTTAAGTAATGTAGTAATATTTTTTTTTAATTACCTTTTTACACTGTGTTGAATTTTACATCAGAGTGACAATGCTCCTTCGTAAAATCTAGATCAATATGAATTTATTTATCGCAGCTTCACTAAAAAAATAATGTTTGTTTATCTGCCAAACTTGTCAATGTCATCCTAGTAATTATCCGAGAAAAAGTAGAGCAGAACCCGAGTCTATACCGATCGAGTAAAAACATTCCAGAACACTTTAAAACATGTTTTGACAATTTGAGTAGTATCCGAGTACACATCAAAGTGCGCTCGGTCCAAACGTACTCTTACTGTGAAGACCCCGCTTAACCCTTAATACAACAAAGGGAAATATATTCGCACTTAGTCTAAACTAACTTTGAATCTTAAGGAATACCTTCACTGCAGGGGGATTATATCAATTTTCTAAAAA
>SJJU01007404.1:0-16607 GCA_012932125.1 Conopomorpha cramerella
AGTACTTTTCACGCCACCTTCGTCAGGACATCACCAATCTGGTCTTTATATGTCCTTCTGGGGCGACCTCTACTCACCCGGCCCATTACATCACCCATATAATCTCTTTCGTCAATCGACTTTCATCCATTCTCTCCATATGCCCAAACCACCGAAGCATGCCTTTTTCAATCTTGGTCACTACGTCTTCCTTCAAACCGCAACTTTCCCTTATCACACTATTTCTTATCCTGTCATTCAATGTCACACCTTTCATGCTCCGCAATGACCGCATTTCTACGGCATTGACTTTACTTTTATGCTTCTTCTGCCATACCCAACTTTCACTTCCGTACATTAAGGTAGGTGCCAGTACAGCGTCATGGACAGCCAATCTTGCTTTTTTCGACATGAATTGGCTCTCCATAACACTGCGAAGGGCACCGTTAACCTTATTCCCCGCACTCACTCTTCTTTCAATATCTTTGTCAAACTTTCCATCACTTGTAAATAGAGACCCCAAATATACAAACTCATCCACTTGTTCAACTTTCTCACCGTCAATCATGCACTCACAAACTGTCCTTTCATTATTTTCGACTACCATTACTTTGGTCTTACTATGTATTTTAAACATACTTATAAATAAATGCGTCTTTTATTGCCAAAGCGTGGTAGGCAGAAGCACTTGAGTGAATCTGAAATACCCATTTAAGATGAACTTTACTCTCTCCGAGTGAGCGAGCCAACGCATACCTTTCTCGACCCTTCATACTAAATCTTCTTTGAAGACTGTATTCTCATTTTTTACATTCCAATATCCTTTGTAAAATCGTGTAGGTGTAAGAAAATCGCCCACACATCCGCGGACTCGACATCTCCCTGTCTGCGATAAAAAATAGATACAAACTACAAGAATATCCTGTAAACTGTGATGCCTACGTCGTCCAAAGATCAGATAAGAAGCTAAGAAACAGATTTTTTTTAAATCCTATACTAATATTATAATGCTGAAGAGTTTGTTTGAACGCGCTAATCTCAGGATCTACTGGTTTGAATGGAAACAATATTTTTATGGTTAATAGACCATTTATCGAGGAAGGCTTTAGGCTATATACCATTACGCTGCAACTATTAGGAGCGAACAAATAACGGAGAATGTGAAAAAAAACGGGGAAAATTATTCATCCTTGAGGGCTTCCGTTGCGTGCGCTGCGTAAACGGTTCAAGATACCAAAAATACATGTATGAAAGAATTATTCCTTTTGAAATTATCTAAAAAAATGTCCATGACAGTATATGTAACGCGTGTAACACCGCGCGGTACAGCTAATCTGTTATAAAGAGGACAGAATTTTTGTTTGTTTGTGTCGAATAAGCCGCGAAACCACTGTACCGATTCACCGTTGAAAAGCTACACTATCCCCGGGTGACAGGTTATTTTTATTCCGATATTTAAAAAAAATGTACACGCAACCACACGGTACAGCCAGAAGCTTATTTTATAGATATTGTAAACAATCGCTTGTACATCATCCTGTCTGATATTCAGCAGCGGTGTGGTCTTTGATGCCTTACCAAAAGCCAAAAGGATATTGGAATTTAGAAGATATGTATAACTATAAGCGTATAGTTAAGTTAATACTTAATTCCGCAAAACTCCTTTTTCGTTCGCTCCTCGCTTTTTCTCCACTCAATGTGTAGTAGTCGTTTTAGTCAACAAGCTTGAGATTGCCTCGTGTAGAGGCGAAACGCGCGTTACATTTTTGTAGCGCGCGGAGTATTGTACGTTCTTGCATTGTTTTTTTCGCGTCCCCAAAAAATCATTTTCAGTGCTTCTGTGAAGCTACGCATAGTTAACACCGCCCACAATAATTCTGGTTTGAAGTCGCGAATGAGGATGACACTCTTGACAACGAGCTTGCAAAACGTATCGAAAGGAATTGAGTGGAAGGTGTATCCCGGACCTAGACGTAGAAACGAACTGGCAAAAAAATCGTCGGTATGAATGTCTGAACAAATTTATCAACAACTGCACTAGGGAAGTAGCTGAGTCAGTCAATTATATTCCGCAGCCATTCTAAATCCAACACAAAACGGCCTCCATGCCGTTATGTTTTTTTTCTGTTTACACACATTCAGCAGTAAATAAAAAAAGTTCAGGTTGTGAATGAGATTCCCTGGCATGATGCGCAATCATTGAAATTAAACCTTACTCACTTGTCATAAAGTTGTAAAACGTCCACGAAAATATTCCACTACCACGGATTTACAACAAGGCAGGACCGAATATCACCAATATAAATGTAAATTGAACATCGACTGACGAATATTCTGTCTGTATTACTACGTGAATAAAGGCACGGCCATAGACAATAACTGCAATCAAACAACACCCGAATGCGGCGACGTCGAACCAATACTATTTCAGGTGGGTAAAGTTAAGCGTGCACTGCAAAAATTAACAATATACGCATATGTGGTTATGTACTTGGATCTTTAGTTGAACTGAACCTGCTGGTCTAGGCGTTTACCAATGGATTTTTTTTTGGAGCGACACATCGCCATTGGCCTTTACGATCATGGTTGGTGTCTAACGTTATATTGAAGATGTAGTTTTGCCAGCAGCCGCTAGATCGCGTTAGTGTTGGCCAAAAGATGAACGGCAGTATGGGAATATTAATTTTACAGTATGTATAGACTTTGCGAGACATTTTTATTTGACATGATTGTTATTTTATTTAGACTTTTTAGTGATTTATTTTGTTTTATAATTATTTTGCCATGTCTACACTATAAAGTTGTTAACGAAGCATTAGCGGATATGTGTAAACTGTAATTAAGTAATTTATAAGTTACTGAATAAAACATTGTATGTATAGAAAGTGCGCGCCTGTGTTCCAGTTAGTCGGATACTTGACTTGTATCCGGGAGGTCGCGGGTTTGATTCCGGCTACTGGACGTACTACCAATGGGACTCTTTTTTAGAGCCTATGTACGCAACGCAACGCTCGTACGGTGAAGGACAATATCGTGATGAAACCCGCACACCATGAACCCTATAACGGCAATGGGCTTACCCCATGTCACGTTGGGTTAAATACGCTCGGTGAACCGTGGGCATTTGCTTTAGCAAGTGCCTCAGCCTACCCCACTTTGGTTTTAAAAGGCGTGAAGTGTATTTATTATTTTTAAAGAAAGAAACGTGTAATAACTAACTTTGTGTTTGACTACTATGGAAAGAAATAAATTATAATAAAATAAAGTTTTAATGCTACCAAATGTGTCTTACGGCATTTGTCTTCCCCTGGGATCTTATTCAGTGGGTGATCTTTATAACCAACCATATATGATAGATATCAGTCAGTACTATACAGTTCAGCTCCCGACGAAACAGTCAGTTAACCTCTGCCTATCCCGCTTCGCGATTAAAAGTAGTAGTGTTTATTTTTTTTCCATAGCAAACTATGCAAGGCACATTTGGCGAATAACCCAAACGCCCACATCTTTTTATTACGCAGTTATATATCACCTTTGTCCAGAATGAGGTCGCCATCATCCTACGTCCGTCGCATTATTTTCAAGATCAAAAGAGCCGTTACGTTAAGCTGGAGTTCCATTAGGTATAGAGAAGGTATTATGTGAAAAATCGAATAACGCGTCGTGCATTTGCTTGTATGTAAGCAATAATACACTCGGGAGCAATGAAATCTACTCAGTATACTACTGGTTGCAGAAATAAAATGAGTCGATTTCATTGCTCCCGAGTGTATGTGTTGAGTATTTTATTAACAATATAAATAAATAAAAATATAATATAAAAAATGTGTGTAGACGCATCACTTTCAAACGTTTTTCATTGTTATCTTTTGCAAATGTTCGTTATTGTCAGGAAAAGTTCAAAGTGTGCTTAAACAGAAATAGAAAAATGTATCCCCACGGAGCCGGGAAAACTGAGTTCGCGGCGAGCGAAACTGCGTGTCGTATACTAGTCACTATATAGTATAAAACAAAGTCGGTACCCACCAGTGGCGTGCACATCATATAGGCTAAAAGACACTGCCTACCTTAGTATTTATTTTGGTTACCCGACCAAATAATAGAGTTATTGCTAGATCCTTTTCTGTTGTACTCACGACATAGGCTAACGAAGTCCTGTGTTTTGTGGGTGAGTAGATAGGTAGGTTTCGCTGTGTTTCGTAAAAACAAGTTACCTATACATAGGTGTCAATCCTTGGAGATTACTGCCTACCTTGTTGTAAATGTCAGTGCACGCCACTGCTTCCACTGTCTGTTTATATGTAAGTTTATATCTTTGAAACTACGGAACGGATTTTGTTGCGGTATTTTTTTCACAGATAGAGTTATTCCAGAGGTTTTAGGAGATTTATTTGTCGTGTAAAATATTATGCATAATATATAACGTGTAATATAGCAAGGAAACAATTAGTATCAATATTGCACTCGTACGAAGCCGAGGTGGGCCACTAGTTATTAATAAAGAGGACCAATCACAACTTGAGACATGTTCAAAGAATAGTTAACTAACCAATGACGTGTGATCTGTCTCTTCAATTTGTGGTTTGATTTCTGAGCGTTCCGTCGTCTACATACTGAAACTTTTCCTGCAGTACAGATGTAAACGTTGATAACTTGTTCACAAATTAAAAGTGAACCATATTCACATAGACACATGTTTCATAATCGCTAATATTTCCTGAAATGAAATTGGTACTGGAAAATATATCATTTCGACATAGGACATAAAATGGTATCGTAATAAAGATCGTTGTTTTGACACCCCAATTATTCGTTATACAAAACATTTTATGTCTCTTTTTATATTTTTACATCAGCGTTGCAAACCACGTTCCTATCATTAGCGGATCGTAAAACATAAGGCATATAAGTAGGTACAGTTGACCCAGAATCTTGTGTACCATTCTAAGGTTGAAACTCATTTGAATGTCATTAGACATTAGGCTTATTTTTCACTTGTCACAATATAACAACTCTACCTTATGGTAGTAGAAAGTACTTGGATGTGGAGCTTGAAGGTTGTGGGTTCGAAAATAATAATGAGTGTTAAACCAGTAATGGGTGTCTTTTTCGGAACCAGAATTAAAGTGACCGGTTCCGAAATACATCACAATTCAATAGACGCACTGAAGTAAGTCTGAAAATTGTTTTTTTTAACCTCTAATCAGACAAGGTGTTTTTGTGATGGATTTTGGACTCTATTGACGTTTGTTATTCTAATTAGCGACTCCATCACGTAAACCCGGGTGAAGTTTATCATAAAATATAGCTTTTAAGTAGGTACAATGTGAAATTATTGATTAAAAAGAAATGTTTAAAAAGGCACGTGTCCTGTAGTATACCTTATGTGATTATTATGTGATATCTTCTCTGAAGTCTTTAGATAATTCCAGCGAAGACATTCAATAAGGATCAAAGTATGTGTTGGTCAAGTGGCAATATACTAGCCTTTGTTTGATTAAGGGTTAAAGCGGTCACTTTATTTCTAATTGTGGTCACTAGAGTATCTACTCAAATCTGAATATGTGAGTACCTCTACTCATCATCAGCCACATAACGTCCACTGCTGGACGAGGGCCACCCCACATAGGCTGTAGGGTGAAATGCACGACAAAATCCGCCACGCTTGGCAGGCGGGTTGGTGATCGCAGTGGTGTTGAGGTTTAACTTGCAGCGAGCGCTGCTCTCCGTCCTCTTAAGAGTTCCCTCGTTCTCCTCTTACGACTCCCTTGATGGGCAATGTTGGGCTGGGATGGTGACACATGTATTATATTCGCCAACACCACACGGCATACCTACTCAGGATGACCTACACAAGCGATCACAATCTATACTAATATTATAAAGCTGAAGAGTTTGTTTGTTTGAACGCGCTAATCTCAGGAACTACTGGTTCGAATTGAAAAAATATTTTTGTGTTTATTAGATCATTTATCGAGGAAGGCTTTAGGCTATATAACATCATGCTGCACCTATTAGGAGCGAAGAAAGTTGCGGGTTTCCGTTGCGTGCGCTGCGAAAACGGTTCAAGATACCAAAAATATGTGTATGAAGAATTATTCCTCTTGAAATGATCTAAAAAAATGTCCGACAGTATATGTAACGTGAGTAGCACCGCGCGGTACAGCTAGTTAGAAATAAACGGAACGCTTTAAGCAATTTTTCAGAAAGTGAATGTTTCTACATAGTGGGCGCCAGCTTTAATCCGTCGCCGTCCGAGCTACAAATCCGCGGCGATCACTTTACGAGGTGTTATGTAGTGAGACTTTATTGTGACATAAAGCATTACGTGTTGGACCACCCGAGCGCTTCAAGACGTCATACGACCTATAGGTAGACTACAGTCTAGTGCCTCGCGTGCTTGTCTAGACAACGAACTGTGATTGGTTCTGACAGTAAACTTAGATTTTATGGCGCGTCAACGTTATGCATAAACACAATCGCGGGGGCGAATTCCGTCTTTCCGGTACAGTGTGCATAAAAAGACATGAAGCTGTGAAAAAAAATTATGAATATTTCATGACGTCAGTATTTCTGTCAATATATCTGTCATGAATGTCATATTTTGTATTGGATAGTGCGTATTAACTGTACAAGGAAGAATCAGCCTCACTCAGGGAAAACCTCACCACATTTTGAAAAGCAATTTTTTTTCATTTATCTACAAAATATACTAGTTGATACATTTTTAATTTAGAAATTATGTTAATTGTTATTGTATTAGGAGACAAAACAAATATTGCATTTACTTGAAACATAAAAAACTGAGACAAAATAAATTTTAAAGTACGAATTTCTATCTAAATCAAAATACGGCAAATTTACATTTTAATACGAAGCAACTAGCCTTATAAACACCCTTAAGACCATAATACCACCATAAATCGTAATAGAATGGCCAGAAACTTTGGGGGCATGTTTCCTAGGTCACTTTTAGCCTGACAGTTGGGGTTTAGATGGGGACAAATAAGGATGGGATAAAATATCCCCTCGTAATCCTTTGCCTTCATATCGAACATTAGCATGTTTTTATATCAGAAATGTTACCGTAAGTAGCAATCCAGTAAGTTATCATTAAAAAAATAACTTTTTTTGTAGTGAGCCATTATCTAGCCATAAAAAACACACAGATACAATTGGTTTTATCAATACTTAATACATTTATGAGCCTATCTACGCAAAAAAACTGTTTTTTATGAAAATAACAAAATTGTCATATTTTTTTCTATTCATAAAAAATCATACTGTTGACAGAATTTCGGGTTCAGAATAACCCCTGCCTTCTTCGTTTGATCCACGATTTTCAGGGCCACCCTGTATAGCTGACCCGACATACGTTGTTTTACCAATATACGTTATTGACAGGTTATCTCCATATTATGTACTTACCAGTACTTACCTACCTCTAAAATCACTCTATCTATTAAAGAAAACCACATCAAAATCCGTTGCGTAATGTTATGATTGGAAAAGATAGGGGGAGGCGATTTCTTTTTATAATAACTAAAAAAAAATACTCTTCACGCCTTTTAATCCCTGTTATGTTATAATAACTACATATGATGATATAGGAAGGCTTTGCTTTGCAGAAGAAACTGTGAACTTGTGGCGAAACGTCGGGCGAAACGAAGGTAAGCTGAATGTTTTTTGTTTTTGGTTAATTTTGGCGGCTTCATTTCTATTTTTAAACTCGGTTTAAACTTCATAATGTAAGTACGCCTTTCTTTAAAATTGATTTTTGTTGATGAACATCAACTAATCAGAGTCAATGTAAGTATATAATACGGTGGTTAATTATTATCAGTTAATTAAACTAACTTTTAACTGAATATAGAATAGGAAAGCATTGTAATTATTTTACTTCCCTATAGGAGAAGACTCAATTTACTTTTCAAGAATCAAGTATGAATAGTGTACTCATAGTTGCTTCCTTCCATTCCATTTCGTATCACGACTTTTTTAATACTGTTATGTTTTGTCTCCTACCAGTTTCTCTAAAAGATACCTAGTTTATTTCTAAAGCTTGTTCATGTTAGTTAACTAAATTACATTTTTAATATTACTACAGAGGTTTCTCTTTTTTTTTTTTATCACTATGAACAAGCGCTCTTCCACAAAAGACGGTGTTTTCATATAAACATTTCGCCCGTACAACGTTTTAAACATACATATATTTTTTAATAACGTCTGCTATGTAATATTAATAAACATTATTTTATATACAGCCGGCCAAGAATCTGGTCTACCACGAGAAGGTACGAAACTCGAATTTAAAGTAATTAGAGATTAAGGTTCATTTTCAATTGTCACAATTTAACAACTCTTATATCAATGATGAGGACGTTTGATCTAAACTGATAGACCACTTTATTGGCCGACTGTACATTACACGATATTTTAAATGAAAAGGAAAACTACAATAACAGCGAAATTTTTTATTTAAGCAGAGTACTATAAAAATATCAATATGTTTCGAAGATTTTGTTCATGTGTATTTAAAAGTCTGTAAAAAGATTATTACGAGTATTCTTTATTTTGTAATTTTTATATAAAATATTTAATGAAAGATCAATTAACTATATTCAGAATAAAAATATGGAACTAGAAATTACAAAAAAAAAACAAACATTCGCCCAATGTCAAATGTGTACAAACTGACTTAAAACTCTTTAAAATGTCTTTAAAGATTCTCTCAAAAAAAGGTTCGCGTATTGAGTTAAATATACTTCTAGCCGTTAATTTTCTTTTTCTCTCCAGCGTTTTAACAGATTATAATCGTCCCTTTAACAAGTACTCTTCAACCGACATTCGTATATGTCAAGCAAATACCAACGTTGAAAATTATTCCAAGTGAAAAAGGACCGCACTTGATTTCCATTCAGTAGTAAGACCAAACAAAAAGCAATTTCATCAATCAACTGCATTGTTCGCTTCCAGCCGACACGGGTGACACTACCAAATTTAACTGACCTGGTTTCCGAAAGAATTAACACAGATAAAGGGTTCTACATAAACCGATAGAGTAACACGACGCGACATCCCTGAGTGATCAAAGTTGACTTTTCCCCCGTCACTCGGGAGTGGGTACGAATGGAACCTGCCATAAAGGAAATTTGCATTCAATAAAAAAAAATGTCGCGCCAAAAAAAAATTAAACGATAGCTGCATGAATATTCATGAGTCGAATGTTCCGGAATAATTAGGGTTCAAAGTGTCGCGGGGATTTAATGAAAATCACGTTCGCGTCTATGTTTATATCTTTACACCTATCTATATATTTTACTAGCGGCCCGGTACGTGCTTCGCTACGCATTGAATTAATTTGTTGCAATAATTTCATTGATCATTTCGGGGGAAATAATAACAATCGACACGCTTCGCAGGCGGTTTGGCGTTCGCAGTGGTGTTGTGGTTTAACTCACGGAGAGCGCTGCTGCCTCTTCTCTGGGGAGTTCCCTCAGTCGCCACTTCGGCACGACCAGCACGACGGGAAAACTTGGGCTGGGGTGGTGACACATGTATTCTATTCCCCTAACACGGCTAATAAACATGTAATGTACAAAAAAAATTATAAATGAAGAACCTACTCCTCCTACTCTTCAGCAGAGCCACCCAAACAAATTCTGGGCTATTATATACCAAAATAGTGTACGTGTAACGTAGATAATGTACGTAGTTCATTTATTACTGTACGTATCCTAGTTTACGAGAAAATCGACATTGAAAGTGGCTCTGCTGGGGAGCATGCTCTTCAGCAGGGAAACGGACTGGGGATTCTACGCGTTTACAAGTCTGTGTACTCAAGTTATGTGATTCCCTAACAACATCGTCACTTCACTTTGATGTATCGGAATGATATTGTTTCAGTTTTTTTTTATTACAATGAGTTCAAGGCCTAAAAGTAAGGAGTACTTAGATCGATTTCGTGCCTCGTATCAATAGATAAAAATAAAATAAATACACTTCACGCCTTTTAATCCCAAAGCGGGGTAGGCAAATGCCCACAGTTCACCAAGCGTATTTAACCCAACGTGACAGAGGGTGAGCCCATCGCCATTATAGGGTTCACAGCGACCACAAGTCAAGTATCCGACCAACTTTACCACAGACGCTCTCAATCTATCAATAGATATATTGTAATAATATACAATAACGTCGTCGGTGCTGGAACCTATAAATTGTTCTTGTAGTTTTATAATTTACTCTGCGTCCCGTGGTGTGTGTAATGTATGTACCTGCGATTTATCGTTCTATCCGTGGATTTCGGTATAATATACTTTATTAATATTAATCTATGACCTAATTTACAATATCTATTACACCACCTAGTTTTGATGTAATCCGTTAGAAGGATTTCCGTTTGGATGTAATATACAAAACGTCAGATTTGACAGATTATAATATCACAAACTTTCGATAAAGTTATTTATAGATATTTTATTTAAAAAGGACAAAAATACATACCCTGCATCTTATATTACTAAACAACCCTTAAATATTGAAGAAATTTGTTTAGTGTTAAACAAATAAAATAACAGACGGCAAAAAAATACAACACAATAAATAATAACAACAAATACTTTTATAAAAAATAAGTTTAAAAAAATGTTTGGTGTTTAATATTTTTTTTATACGAAAACGATAATATTGTACTAGTTTCCCAAGTACCATTTTCTCAGTTCCTACAAGAGTATCACGAAAACACATAACTTCCGAACTAACAGCGGAACGTCCAGCGACACGAATAAAACCGCGGGGCGCATATTACAGCAAACATTTACAAACGTTTTAAGTAGCGGCAAAACGAAAACATGACCTAAATTTTGTTTCATAGTCAATAACTAAGCGACATAGCACAATTCCATCTGCCTCAGCAAATTGATGGTTTGATACCAATTTGCTGCAATACCGCCGCAGCCGGCTGAGGTAGAGGGCGGGCGGTTGCCATGGGGAGACCTGTTGATGCTGCCCCCGCGGCCCCCGCCCGCCCTACGGCCGCCCAATCGATGGCATTATTTACTAACAACCCGACAGATAGACCTCCAGGGACTTCACTGTGGTAGCTTCAATTTCCCGGTTATTATGGCGTGCATTATCTGCGGTTTACGCTTCGGCGCGTTTCATTTGATTTTATTATATGCTTATAGAATTACATCGTGGTCGAGAAATATGTCGGAAGTTACATTGTTCGTAGAAAATTATATGTAAATGTATGGATAAGGGAAGAGCGGCCTTGGCCTGCAGTGGGTCCAGTAGGTTAAAAATATAATAATAATAATGTAAAAAATGTGGCTATGAGAAATAAATGATTGATTATTGAGGTAACATTACAATAAGAAAAAAATATGTAAGTATATTTCGTTATCTGAATTCCATAACACAAGTGCTTTAATACTAATAATGAGCTCTATGAGTCGTGTCTCACAAAACGTGAATCAAATAATAATAATTTAATTTATTAAAGTAACTAAGACTCACAAATGTTAGTAGTACACAATAAGCTTATACTATGTTAGTAACACAAGTAACAAAAGGCACAATAGGTAAGTATATGAGCTTTAGCTTCTTAACATGAGATGAAGGCAAGGTGTTGTAAAACATTTATGTATTATTTAATATTTTGTATCTCAGAATATGTTTAACATAATTTCAGTAATATCCTACTTCCTTCTAACATCATACGTGAGAATAGCAAATGTGTAGGTATGTTAGTTATATATTCATACTTATCTAATTATAAAACAAAGTCTGTCACTATGAGGTCGTCTGGTTGAGAATACTTTAGTATTAAGTCCACCCCATTGTGCTTTTGGTGCAAAAAGGTATTAAATATATAAATAAATAAAGCTTGAATGTTAAAAAAAAAACTACACAACGGAGTTTGATTGTATAATACATGCAAAATATAGTACAGAAACGCAGATAATTTTATTCAGGATCAGAAGTGTACTCGAGCGAATCCGGGGCGAATCACTAGAGCCGCATATGTAATATTCCGAAATTCGCATACGAATGAGATTAACCGCAGGGCGCAACGCACATTAATCGCCATTATGGCATTTATGTGCATAGAATATAAAATGACAATAAACATATTTGTAAATTCACTGACAATTAGCCGTTTAATCAAATTTTCCTTTATGTATAACTTGAAGGGGGTTTTATTAATTATAACGAAAGATGTTTTTACATAACTGATCTGGGGTATTACTGCTGATACTTCCCGCTGTATGTTCCTTTGTTTGCTGAAATCTTTTAACCTATGGATTTTGATGCGGTTTTCTTAAAAAAAATATTTCAAAGGACGGTTTGTATGTATAATACATAGGTTTTTTATCACTATGTTCGACCACCATCCTGCCTGATGTTAAGCAGCGATGTGGTCTATGATTTAGCACACTTGTTCATTAGGTACCTATTCACCCGCGACTTGAAGAACTTCAGACTGTACTGTGCAGGAAACAGGTATATACAAGACACTGTTAATATTGTATATTGGCAAAACAACGTTTGCCGGGTCAGTTAGTACCTTAGATTGCTATCTCGTTATGGGTTAGGCAGAGGTAACTAGCATAATTCACATACATCTAAATATATAAAAGTAGAAGCTGACTGACTGACTGACATATCAACGCACAGCCCAAACGGCTAAACTTAGGCACTTGAAATTCGGAATGGACATAACTTAGGTACCGTACGGGTGCACTAAGAAAGGAATTCCAGTAATTCCCACGGGAACGGGAAAATACTTTTGTATGAAAAATCTAAACCGCTTAAGTTAGTCGTTTGAAATTTGGGATACAGGTACTACTAAACTACGTGAATGAAATCGCGGGGCGTCCACTAATAATAACTAATGGGGCAGATAGGCAAAACCTTTGGTTAATAATCATTATTGTTGTTACCGAATTCTTAAGGCCTAGGCCCCAGGTAGAGTAAATATTTGCCTACTTTAATATAAAACGCCACGGAGTCAAATAGTTTTAATAAGTACGTCTACTTATAAAATAAAATGACTTTACCGTCCGTCGGTACATACTATTTCTCTGAGTACTACTTTGTTAAGGACTTCAAAATAGTTTCAAAGTAGTAATTTGTCTTAACTTTCTTGTAAGAATCTCTGCTACAAGAATCGTACGCGACTAGAAAAATAATTTACTTGAAACAATTTTTTTAGAGTGGTTCATTTCCGGAGTGGAAATTCCACTAGAGATTTTTTTCCTGGGAACTCTTGTTTTGTTCCCCGGTGGTATAGTCGAAGATTCTATCGAGTTTATTTTTCTTTTATCAAAGCTTGCAATTCGTTTTATGCGCGGCCAGTGTTTGCGTTAGAAAAAGTATTGATAGCATCCTGTTATTCTCTTTTTTTTTATAAGACTCGAGAGCGTTGGGGACGCTTGTCTATTTATTTATGGTTTCGGTGTGATAGACAAAGACAAACTTATCGGTAAAAAAAGGATAGCTAGCTGTGTTTCGCCCAACGCCACGACTCTTATAAAAAAAATACAAACTATACGATTGTGTCTATAAAAAGTGACTTGTGAAAAATGGAACAATTTTTTTATAGTTTGGCACACTACATTATCATTATCAACAATTTTTTTAACAGACTTTTCTTGAGTTTTATATTAGATTGGAACAAAGAGGATGCTATTTGAGTAGTAGTTCAACGAAAATGGCTTTGGCTGCCCTCCCACACACTTGAGCGTGCTACAGCGTCGGGAGGTCGATGCAGGCTCTAGAGATGCATGGAGAATAATTTAATTTGCTGGACATCAAAGCAAAGCAATAACAGACAAATGTTTACACCTATAACAATTGTTAATAACATTGTTGTTAGGATATTATTTGAAGGGTACAGGCAAAGAATAGGGAATGTCCTAATGAGTTGATTTTGAAAAATACACATTCAAAAGTTTGAAAGTCATGGACTAGTTTTTTCCTTTCAACCAAAAACAAAACCGCCTTTTTTGCGCTATCTAGTTGTTTTCTTTAAAAGCTAATGTTTCGGGATAAAAGTACCATAGACAATAAATTTCTTCCAATTGAAAACAAAAAAAAATGTGACATTCCTTGTTTTTTGCATTTTATTCTTAATTTTAAAAACTAGAACATTATTATAATACAAGGGAGTTTGAGGTTAATAAAACTCCAATGTCAAACGCCGCTACCGCTTCCGATACTCGTTGCGAAGGCTACCGGAAGTTTGACACACTCACCCCTACAATCTGAAATAATTAATTAACGTTAACATCGAGGAAGAACTTACGTCATTTTACTACCCGTCTTTAGACTACAGACTTCTATATGCTTCTTTCAATGGAAATTCATAATTGGTCCTTTTTGAAATTCTGAACCCTTAAGAAGAACACCTCAAAAGAGAGAGAATATTAATGAGATATTAAAAGTTAACAAAAATACAATACTCCAATGAGAAATGTTCGATTAAGAAGTCCCAGTGTTCCCTGCTATCTTTTTATAGACGTTGATTTATTTACATTTTCCTCTTTTTAAGGTTTTTTTTCGGACCAGTGATCTCGAAGTCATTAGCAAAGGTCGTTGCTGGTTTCCTTCCGCGTAAATTGGATTATTGAAGAAAAAAATACACCGAGACGGCCTACTCACTCTGGGAATAAGAAAATAACTGAAACAACAGGGGAGGAAAAGGTATACTCCATTGGAAAATTCACCGCCGCCAACCCTATTAGCATCGTATTCTAAATACCCTTAGAAGTTAATTTAATCAAAGAGTTCTTTTGGAATCGATTTAGTTAAAAATGTTTCATGAATGACAACTCCATTTAGTCAAAATATATTAATAAATGACGACTCTTATTCATTTTTTATATAAACATTTTGTATGGATACTAGTATTACATAAGCTCAAAAACCGAATTGGAAAAAAAATGGATTCGATAATTCTGTCACCGTTGAGAAGCTACACTATCCCTTGGTGACATGGGCTATTTACTAACTGAAATTCGTACGGGATTGAATTTACATGTAAGTAGATACGAGAATATTAACTGGTGCTGATCTGCATTATGAAGCTGGTACCCTGTACTTAGGTATAATCATTAAAGAAACTGGTCTACCACCTTGAAACTTTTAGGAATGTTAGACATAAAAGTGTATTTTTTTATTGTCACAATATGACTACTACTTCAATGATATTGTATTGGCACTACCGTCATCATCAGTACACCCACAACTATGACGATCTATCTCCACATCTTTTTAGTAGGTATTACAAATAGACAAGCTTTTAACCACCATCTTCTCTGGTGTTAAGCTGCGATGTAATCTACGATGGTGCACACTAGTTCTTAGGTCGTCAGTTAAATACTCTGTCTGTATTTCTCCGGAAACTCAGAATCATTCTAGAATCTGGCGGTTGGCACTAAAAGTCGAGGAAAAGTTTACGCGAAAGATGATCATCTTTCGCGTAAACGGATTGGAACTTTCCATCATTCGGATCCGTATGATGGATCCGATTGTATCCAGACACTTGGCTGTAACTTTATTGTGGGTATTTTTTCCAATTCCTCTGCGCAACATTTAAACAATAAATAGAATGAAACATCTATGGAGTCATTCATACTTCCTAACCTAAATTCAACAAAACTTCATAAAAATCACTCGAAAAAAATAGCTAGAAAGTATAGTTTGTACGCTTGTACGTGTCAGCAACCAGTACGAACCTCATGGGGCTGTCAACATGAAGAATCAATGAACACAGCCGAATGTTGTATAAAATAAAATATTACCTACAAAAATGTATACAAAATATTTCAAATTATACACACCATGATTGGTACCTACACGAAAAATACACTACAAAAGAGTATAAGACATAATCTTATTATAATGTATACTATGTATATCTAAATGCGATGTTTAAAACACGAGAAGGAAAATCCAAGAACTTTCTAGAGAGAAAACGTAAAAAGGGAACACCTGTCGCTTCCTTCAACTAATTAAGAGAGGCAGCCAACAAAAATATACGGGGAGTAGGAAAATCTGATAAGAAGAACGCGAAGTAAAAGAAAAACGAACAAGATTCATTGCTACATAAAATTTTATAGCCCGATATTTGGGGCGTAAGGTGGCCGCCGTCGCTCTCCAATGTCGTTTCAGATTTGTCGCTCATAAACGATCCATTTTCCTGTAAAAGATCGTACCGTATTATAGGCACAAAATAATCGATTTGTGTCGAGTATCTTGGTTGGTTTTCCTTTGTTTTTGTCCAATAAAAATAAGGTCTCTCCCAAGGATAGATCTCTGGTCAAGCAATCTTTGTCTGGTTCTAATCGCGTTTCTTTAACATAGATAAACTATTCTCAAGTGAGACGTGAATACCTACGAATACGGACCTAGGACTAAACAGAAATGACATTGATTCATGTACGTAGTCTATTGTCTACATTCGTCTACAAAATGATGAATTATTGTGTCGACGGACTTATACTATTTCTTGCCACCTTTGTTACTAACGACTTCTGATACAATTATTTTCATATTTACAGAAACATTTCCTACACGGTAACGTCTATCCATCAGCCTTTATTCGTCCACTACAGGCCTTCCCT
>SJJU01007405.1:0-19170 GCA_012932125.1 Conopomorpha cramerella
CCGAAGAGAGGGAAAGGACACCATTACCCTCAAAACGGGCCACCTAATGTACTTCCGCGAGGGAGACCAACAATCCCAAGGCGGCGTTGGGTTTCTTGTGAATAAGTTCCTGTGTAACAACGTTGTGGAAGTGTCTAGTGTGTCCAACAGGGTAGCATACCTTGTCATAAAACTTACCGAGAGGTATAGTCTCAAAGTGGTACAAGTGTATGCACCGACCTCGACACACTCGGACGATGAGGTGGAGAACCTGTTCGATGATATATCGAGGGCCTTCCACTCCACTACTAAGACGCATTACAGCGTTGTTATGGGGGACTTTAACGCTAAAGTGGGAGTACAGAATTGCAATGAATCGGCAGTAGGATCCCATGGATTTGGAGCAAGGAATCATAGGGGGCAAATGCTAGTAACCTTCCTCGAACGAGAGGGGCTATTTCTAATGAACTCGTGGTTTAAGAAAAAGCCCCAAAGGAAGTGGACCTGGCAAAGCCCCGATACTATGACCAAAAATGAGAACGATTTCATCATGACGAACAAAAAGCACATATTCAGAGACGTCTCTGTGATCAACAGGTTCAATACCGGTAGCGATCACGGACTAGTCAGAGGCTCTCTGAATATCAACCTTAAGGCTGAACGTGTCCGTCTGATGAAAGCCAGGCTCCAACCAACCATGCTCCAAACCATAATGGGATCCGAAGCTTTCCAGCTAAGTTGGGAGAACCGGTTCGTTGCCGTGGAAACCACAGCAGACGTGAACAAGAACCTCGAAAATGTGACTCGGGTCCTCAGGGAAGAGGGTACGAGATTTTGTGAAATGCAGCATAAGGGCAGTAAGTCAAAGCTTTCCGGGGAGACTTTACGGCTGATGAAGGAACGACGTGAAAATCCGCCCGTCACTTCGACCGCAAAGCGGGCTCTAAACCAAGAGATTAGTAAGCACGTGCGGCACGACCTCCGACGCTACCATACTCTTTCAATAGAAAGAGCGATTGAGCAGAATCGGGGGTCAAAAGTGTTCGTACAATCTCTTGGATGAAGCCACCTTGCGAAGTTGACCACAGCAAGTGGAGAAGTCGTCACTTCGAAGCCGTCGGTCCTTTCGGAGGTTGAAGACTTCTATGGCCGGTTGTACGCATCGCATGCATCTCGCCCTGATCCCGAAAATGGGGACTCTAGAGCCACATTGACACCCCACTCCACCGAAGACCTGCCAGAAGTCAGTACTGGCGAAATTGAGATCGCTCTTAGACAGCTCAAAAACGGAAAAGCTCCAGGAGAGGATGGCGTTACAACCGAACTATTAAAGGCTGGAGGTAAACCGATATTGAGGGAGCTCCAAAGCTTTTTAACGCTGTCCTGTTCGAAGGAAGAACTCCGGAGGCGTGGAGTAGAAGTGTGGTCGTCCTGTTCTTCAAAAAGGGAGACAAAACCCTGTTGAAGAACTATCGACCCAATTCTCTTCTAAGCCACGTCTACAAGCTGTTCTCAAGAGTGATCACAAACCGTCTTGCGCGAAGACTCGACGAATTTCAACCTCCGGAGCAGGCTGGATTTCGAAGCGGTTATGGCACCATAGACCACACCCACACAGTGCGGCAGATCATAGAGAAAACTGAAGAGTATAACCTGCCCCTGTGTCTAGCATTCGTGGACTATGAGAAGGCTTTTGACTCGGTTGAGATCTGGTCCGTTCTGGAGTCTCTGCAGCGTTGCCAAGTTGACTGGCGATACATCCAAGTGATAAGATGCCTCCTTGAGGCTGCCACCATGTCCGTCCAAGTACAAAATCAGCAGACACGTCCCATACCATTGCATCGAGGAGTGAGACAAGGGGATGTTATTTCCCCGAATTTGTTCACAAATGCAATGGAGGATATGTTCAAGACGCTGCATTGGAAAGGACGTGGCATCAACATCAATGGCGAGTACATCTCTCACTTGCGATTTGCAGACGACATCGTCATCATGGCAGAAACGCTGCAGGACCTTCAAATGATGCTGAATGACCTAGCTGATTCTTCTCTACGGATCGGCCTACGGATGAACTTGGATAAAACCAAGGTCATGTTCAATGAACATGTTCTACCGGAACCGAATTCAGTACACGGCACCGTTCTCGAAGTTGTTCAAAAATATGTATACCTTGGGCAGACATTGCAGTTGGGTAGAAACAACTTCGAGGACGAGGTAAACAGAAGAATTCAGCTGTGTTGGGCAGCATTTGGGAAGTTACGTCGAGTATTAACATCAGCGATCCCACAGTGCCTGAAGACAAAAGTCTTCAATCAGTGTGTCCTACCTGTAATGACATAAGGAGCTGAGACGTGGACACTGACGGCACGGCTGGTCCACAAGCTCAAAGTCGCACAGCGTGCTATGGAAAGGGCTATGCTCGGCGTTTCTCTGAAGAATCGAATCAGAAATGAAGTGATCCGACAGAGAACCAAAGTCATCGACATAGTTCATCGTTTTAGCAGGCTGAAGTGGCAGTGGGCCGGCCATATTTGCCGTAGAACCGATGACCGTTGGGGAAAGCGAGTTCTCGAGTGGAGACCGCGTCTCGGCAAACGGAGTGTAGGACGCCCTCAGGCAAAGTGGACTGATGATATACGCAAGATGGCTGGCAGAAGCTGGATGCGAGAACCCGAAAACAGATCACAGTGGCGTGCAATTGGAGAGGCCTATGTCCAGCAGTGGACAGGTATGGGCTGATGATGATGATGATGATTCCTGTTAAAATTAACCCATTGGAATGTAGAGTTATCTCCCATCAACGGTAATCCGCAGGGGAATAGTGAGACGTGACTATCCCGCCTTTTACGAAAATGACCACCTTTATAATAACTATAAGTAACTTTATCAGTTGAATGGACTTACCTGAAATGCAGACCAAGTATCTGCTTCTAACAGAATAAGTAAATAGTTGCACTGCACTGTACAACTACCCACACCCCTCTATCGAGAGTAGCGGGTGGGTATAAATAAAATATGCAGCAACCTAATTCAATATGGATGGGGGTGGTTAACTCGCTAATCCACAGTTTATCTAGCCTTAGAGAATTTATTTGACTAATTTAACTTCATTACACATTAAATCGTCCTGTCTTCTGAAATAAGGGTGCTGCCACAAGTTTTTTTTTGTACATTTTGCAATTTAGTAAAAGTTATATAGAAATGTTAGTCACCAAACTGAAAGTCTATGAAGAACTTTGAGTACATTTGGCGTAATTAAGTAGGTATTATGTGTACCTACCTAAGTACAACATAGTTTTAAGGAAAGCTTAGATTAAACAAAAACCGAAACAGGCTTTTGGTAGGCATAATAACCAACCATTAACGAGTCAACTTTTCGATTAGGTTCTAGTTCTAATTCACTTCTGTGACGAACTTGCATAGAGGCAGAGGAGACACGTTCTGGCGTGCCAAGAAATAAACAGAAAAAACAGGGAGATCGACAAGGGCACCGTGGTCCTGCTATTGTTATTCGATGAGCTGCAGTAGTTAGAGTAGCGCTAGTTAAAAGAACGCATAATATGCACACCGGAATTCTACCCCCTTACCAATAAACGCGTTGTCACTTATACAACGGTTATTACAGGTCTACTTGAATTGGTTATTCCGTATTTGGCATACAACTGACAAGTTGAACTTTGTGTATCTTCGAAATAGCAATTCTGCTATTATTAGTAAGGCCCCTAGTTTTTTGAACATATCGCACAGTGAGAACAAAAGTGACAAACAAAATGTGTCATGTTATGAAAGTGAACCTTAACATAAAAGATACAAAACTTAAATTACAAAATCGGCACGTTTCGTATTGACTACTTTTTGTTCTAACTATGCGAATTATGCCAAAAACACATGCATAAGTGTAGGTACTGTACACATTCGGTACCTACGTGTTCACAGGTGTTTTCTTTTATGAAGGTACGTAATGGAATGATGTTATAACATGATTCATGTTTGAACTATACTTTGCGCGAAGGCTTTCCCGTATCCTTTTAGATTACTCGTTATGGGCCAAGTCGCACATCAAATGTAGTAGGCAGCGAAGGTCTATTATCAGTACCGTTTAGTTTTAGTTAGTCCTAGTATCTTAGGCCACTAACATTAGATTAATGGGTACCAAGTGTAGTATTTTGTCGACCACATGTACCTTTTTTAATATAGAAGGATAACACAGTTCCTTACTCAACGAAACTGTTGCGTCACTCAACAATCGGTAGGTATGTAATCCTACCAAACGCTCGTATACACAACGGCGACACAGCACAATCTCCCAGTCTCGAAAAACAATCAATTCATTGTCACCCTATCGAGAAAGTGGACAGAGCTGAAAAACACGCGACACTGTATGCGTTAGCTAGCCAGCGCGACATGAACCACGGTTTAAAGGGCATTACACAAGAGAATAGTTCAAACGAGTGTTTAAGAGTAGCGCAGCACTGCAACGATAACTCACACAGCAACCTAAAACTAGAACGGATAACGAGAAGTTTTAAACAGTCCCAGATTTATCATGTCCACAGTACCTAATAAATTATTGTCGCCCTACTGAAAGTGGATATAGATTGTTTTGCGCTAGTTCTTGCTGTTTCCATTAGTGATTTTCCCAGTTAGTGGGTTATTTTGGCAGTAGAGTGCTATTCTGTGGGCAGGCATTTGTATTCATCAACAAGCAATATTGTCACCCTACACAGGGAGTCGTGGGGGCAATTTTGTAGAAGCAATCCATACAATAGCCACCAGGTTGGGCAGTTAACGACGGACAACTGAAAGTGCACAACCACTCGCAGCCACAAGCCATCCTCCCAATAAATCGTTGACTATGCGTCCCATCACAATTATGCTTTTGCAATTTTTTTCCTTTTCGTTCCAAGAATGAATGTATTCTTTATTTTAATAATAAGACTAATGATTAAAAACGATTAGTTGGGTGGAACGTAAAGTATCTATCTAATCTAATAATGCAAGTCTATATCCTACTGAATAGAAAAATACACTTCACGCTTTATACTCCCAAAGCGGGGTAGGCAGAGGCACTGGCTAAGCAAATGCGCACCGTTTCACCAAGCGAATATACAATACTTTATTTTAAACAAATACCTAATGTATAATGAGACCGTAGGGCCGCTAAGTATTTCCATTATTATTCATAAAAACTTAACACGTTCGTGGACACTCAAATTAAAACATTTTTTTTACGTTGCCTGACTTGTTTTTCACTGCTGGGCAAAGGCCTCCAAGTAAAACAATATAAGTTTTATTTTTATCACATCGTGAGGCGGGGTGTAACCGTGAAAGTGTCACCTCACATCACCTCAACTCAACCTCATCATCAGCCCGTCCACTGCTGGACATAAGCTTCTCTAATTGCACGCCACTGTGGTTTATTTTCGGCTTCTCGCGCCCAGCTTCTGCCAGCCATCTTGCGCATACCTTCGGTCCACCTTGCCTGACGGCGTCCATTTACTGATACGCGGTCTTCATGAGAGAACTCGTTTATACCCAACTGCAATGACTGTCCAAATAACACATATGTTTGAACAACTTCGAGAACGATTCCGTGTACTGAGATCGTTCCAGTAAAACATATTTATTGAAACATTCGTTGAAGGTCCTGCACCGTTTCTGCCATGATGACGATGTGTTATCCAAATCTCAATTGAGAGTTGGGTTCGCCATTGATGTTGATGCCACGTCCTTTCCAATCCGGGGTTTTGAACATATTATCCCCAACTGCAATAGTGAACAATTTCAGGGAAATAACATCCCATTATTTCATTCCCAATGCAAAGGGACTTGTCTGATGATTTTGTACTTGGATAGACATGGTGGGGGCCTCGTAGAGGTATCACTTGGTTGTATCGCCAGTCAACTTGGCAATGCTGCAGACACTTCAGAACGGACCAGATCTCAACCAAGTCTTCTCATAGAGCACGAAAGCTGAAGACAGAGGTGAAGATTGTATTCTTCAGTCTTCTCTATGATCTGGCACACTGTGTGGATGTGCTCTATAGTGATGATACCGCTCCGAAGTTCAGCCTGTTCCTGTGGTTAAAATTCATCGAGTCTTCACGCAAGACGGTTTGTGATCATTCTTGAAAACAGCTTGTAGTCTTAATTACTGCATTGTACTAATAACCGACACCAAATAGCGTTCCTTCCGTTTTACACCACCCCAATAACACCGCTCAGTTCAAGTTACAATATTTTCGCATACAAAACGAATACTTTAATAATGTATTGTTGAACTAGGTCTAGAACAACTCGGCTCAAGTTATATTTGTCAAATACAACTTGGCTAGTGAAACTTGACCTGAGTGGTGTTCATTCTGGCGGTGTCAAGTGGAAGGAACGAAACTATTGATTATGGGTTCACAATAGCGCGAAATAAAACATGATTTATTATTTAAATGTTAGTGTATTAGCAACATTGGTACATGAGATTACTGATTAATACTGCCGCGGATTATCATAAGCTGGGCGCCCATTGTCAAGATGTGACGACTAATTACAGTATCAATGCCGGCTAAGTTTTAGATATCTTTCATTTCGAATAATTTATATTATTCGTCGCAATAGAACATAAAAATATGACGACCCTACCTTTAGGCTCAGAACGGATTTTTTTTTTATTCGATGTAAAACTAAATTAAATCTTTATACATAGAGATTTTATGCTAGAAACTGATTTTGGCAGATGGTAAGTTGAGACTAACATCACCAAAGAGGGTACATTTTAAAGAAAAACCTCAGTGCTGAGACTCAAGGACTTTTCCACATGCGTGGTTCCCTTCACCATTATTTTATTAACTAGCAATTGTTAGTGACAACCAGATACTTAATTGTTAGACGTTTAAAACAATGAAGTAATAATAAGCAATGCATGCAATCAAGTAGGCGCCCGACTTTAGTGATACGATGCTTAACGTTCTTACACTCTAACCAACAATCATTTAAATACATCGCAAATCGTAGAAAACAAGTAATCAGAACGACGACAGTCAATTTTCTAAGTTATACAGGGTGTATGTAAAAAACGTGCACTAAATTTTACTTTTTACATGAAATTTTAACAATACATTTAATAAAAAGTGAGCACTTTAGTAGGATTCTTAATGTATGATAGATACAGGGGTTTCGTGAGGAATGCTTAACGAAAAATTTAATATTATTTTGTATTTTGTTTTAGACTCGACAGTACCTACACGCAGTACGCTTATATTGCTGAACTAGATCTATCACCGTCACCACGCAATCTAACTATCGATGATCCTTCTCTGAAACAACGTTTGTCTGACGCAATTATGCTGTAAAAAAGATATACATGATGCACACTAGTATAGCAAAATTCATTAAATTCCCTACAAAATTTCTACCTAAGCCCTAAGTCATTACTACGAAAACAAAAACGTGTATCAAAACACTACATTAAAACTGACGACGGCGTCGAGTTTCAACGAATTCCTTCCGAAGTCTCATAATTTACATCAAATCTCTATAAAATAACAACACGCTGTACAATACTAGGCCTGCATTTATACTACGCCAGTCAAAGAAATAAGTAAATAAATCAAAGGAAAATAAAAAGGTGTGGTTTGGCAAAATAGAGAGGACATTAAATTGTGGCAACAATTTCTATGAAATATTTTCAAACTTTTTTTTTATTATGGCCTAGGCTGAAAGTCCTTAAGCCAACGTTTACCTTCCTCCATAGGATGTTACCACTAGAGAAAGTCAACTCTTTTTGCCGCACCGTATGTAACAAAATAAAAAGAAATCAAAATATAAAAATCATTCATTTAATTCTCTGTGAGGTGTGTACAATATAATATCTTGATATATCTATTATTACAACCTAAAAAAAATTAGATTTTTTAATAAGATCATTTTAAGACTACTTACAGAAAATAATGAGACGATAATGAACTAAAGCTCCCCGTATACAAAAAAAAAACAATGTACTCTATTATAATATAGCAGTAGGCTTACACAGGTGCCCCATTCAAACTTGGCTGATATATAGATAAAATAAAAACTATCTCTCCAGTTTTCCATGTATACATCAACAAAAGAAATAGTATAAGTCTGTATGACTGATGTTTCTATTGTGGAAAATATACCTATTTCATTTAATTAACAACAATGTAAGACTATTGGTGTTAAAGCAGATAAATATATATATAGAATAAAATATAAGTATGTATGTATATCACTACTTGCTAAAATGGTGGAAAACAAAAAATAATATTAGACAATAATATACATAGTAGTAATGATCATACTACGAATTCATGAATAGTATAGCTGCCATAATAATATTGATCCGATGTGGTGATAGATGGACTTAGACGAAGTCCACCAACAACGAACCAACAAAACAACCATTATAAAATTTGAAATCACTTAAATAACCTGTGCTACAAGAGACGAAGCGTGGTTTGTACTGTGGGAATTGTAACTAAATATAACTTTAATGTCTACTAAATAAACCATGATTACTGAATTCGCTACAGATATAAGTGTTATAAAAATCTTACAGTTAAATAAATATGTGCACTAATAACATGATTTTCAGCAAATCAAACAACATAATATACCCTATTAATGGTGGGCTATCATAGAAATGAAAAAAAAACTACTCTATTCATCCGCAATTAAATCAAACTATACCCTAATATTTCTGTATTTTAATAAATAAAAGCTCTATTAACGCCTAAGTTTCATTTTCTCTTCTTACAATATGTCCAAAAGAAGTATAAAGTTGGAAAAATATTTAAAAACAAAACGCTTCATAGAAGCTATAATGTGGCAAGCACTCAAAACGTGTTCTTTTGCTTTATTAGTAAAGCTATGTATAATATTTGAGTTTTTTTTTTGTAGTTACACACACAGAGTGTGTTTAGCATATGTGTCACGGTTTAAACACCCAAATAGACGTTAGGTAGAAAGGCAAGATCTGTAAAGCAAACTCTAAATATGATTTAACAAAATATAACTTCAGTCAGATTCCATATTTAAAAGGGGCAAACCATTTCCATTTTCAATTGTAGTTGCTATCGTTATCCCTTAGAAATCACAATGGAAAAACAGAAATAGTGAGATGCACCCATCCAAAGATTCGAGTCCTGTCAAATTCTACACGTAAGTATCTTAAGTAGTTCAAAGCCTAAGTTCGCATTTCAAACCTCATCTTAGAAAGAACTAAGTAATATTTGGATAAAACAAAGTCAGAGTTCTCTTCGTATATCTTGCTCAAACTCCGTAGTTTGCGATATACCATATAAAAATAAGTCGGACTCGCAAACTGATAATAGAATCTAGCACGATCACACAGTGTTGACAACGGTGTACAATTGTGTGAAAGAAATGCATTCGTGTGCGTAAAATTAAATACATTTATCGGAAATAAAATTAATACCTGTCCTAATTGTATGAATGGAGGAATGTCGAAATAAAAATGTGCATTATATACACCACAAACTTCAATGCTAATACACATTTATAAGCTGCCGTCAAAAGTATTTGTCGTATATCTATACACGTTTCTTTAAAACAGTTCGATTACATCAAACTTTCGTTGTTATTTGCACAATTAATAATAAGGACAAATGCTTGATAGTACTGAAATGCACAGGTCCACAAATCCACAATTTCATCAGTTCCGACTAAGTGCCGCTTTAATCAAGACTTCAATGAGACACGACTGATGGGCCTTTTTCATAGAAATTATTACATCGTTTTTAAGTCTTATGTCACTAGAAAAAATAAAATTGCTGTATATGTTATAAAATTATGTAATAATGTAATGTAATAGAATTATGCCATTTTTCGATTACTATTCAAAAGCATGTGTCAAAAACAAAACTAATTAAAGACTCTTAAACACCTTTTAAATGGCGTATACGTCAGCATAAATGTCAAAGACAATCAATAGTTGGCTCAATTTTTTGTAAAATTTTGCCAAAGACAAGAAAAAGTACTCTTCAAGAAAATCAGTATTATACAATAGAGTACATAATAAAAAGTCCTTCGTATAATTTGTATGAAATGGGCCCGTTTCCCAAAGAAAATACATACTGACAATAATCTTAGTATGTCTATATAAAACAAGAGCTTTTCTCACTCCTCGGTGATTTCTGTGTAATGTGCTCCGTCCGCGGATAATCTTTTGTAGACGCAAATAGAAATGCAAAATTGTGCAAATGTCACGTTAAAATTAACGAGGAGAAAAACATCCTCAAAGTTTATCGAATACTATCTTAAACTCTATTGTTGAACTAAGGGACACTTATTGGAGTGAATCAACCACCAACATAATGAAACAGAAAAAAATCTCTTTGATTTACATAAAAAATATTCTACTCAAAAATAGCTGCGTGAATCATGAAGGGTGAACTACTTTTGTGTCTAGACTACTAAAAACAAGCTTACATTTAGTTGCCGAACATTTTCACGCACAACATTCAATGTTTCGTTTAGAAAGTACACAAATGAAAATATCTCAGTAGTAATACAATAATGCATTCATTAATTGTTGTCATCGTAAAATTATCACCTAACATTATATAATATGACGATTACTGACCTTAAAAATAATAATTAAAAATGAAAAACAAGGAAAGTTGTGCGTATAAATAAAAAATACATCATAATTTGAACCTTAAAACGATTAGCTATAAGACGGATATTCATTAATATATTGTAAATGTATTTACGATTAGAAGACGTTAGACACCTATATTACATTAGTCTTAAACGGTCATGGAATGAATATAAAATATTACAAAAAGTTACATTTATAAATACCAGTACTTTTTAAGCTATTGTGTTTTCCAACTACGCTACAGTATTTTGTTATTTGATAAATAATCGAGTCAAATCCCTCGGGAGTTTAATTTGTGTAAATCGTTTCGAAATAATTTGCGAGAGGTATCACTGCGTTACACCAGTTACACAATAATGGAGTCGATGCAATTAAAACGCAACTTCAATACACCATTACCCACAAAGTTTAATTTTTTTTATCATAATATTTAAAATACGCAAATGGCACGACTATTTACAAGGGAAATTGACATAGTTGATCGTAAACACAAAGGAACGACGTGGAAAAGTAAAGGTGCGATACATACAGCGCACGCAGCTCACTGATGTCATCCGCACACCTATCAGTATGCCAAATATAATCCCCACTCGCCGCATGTACCGACACATAATATCCAAACATTTTCCATTGTTTCACATTTCCTTTTTCTTTTTTAAACTTAGGCCTTATAGTTCCGGGTCACTCGCCGTAGATTTACAACCTAGTATTTTTATTACTATTGTAAAACCGTAAAAATCCACCCGAGATGGCCAATACAAAGTTTATATTCTATATGTAATCGGTGTTGCTGCGCCTTGTGCAATGGTGGTGAAGGGCACGTCACCTGCACTGGAAAGTTTATATATTGAGCTTCCCCAGTGCTGTCGTTTCAAACGGCCGCGTAGGTACTAAGAGTTGTGCAGTGAACGCGCCCTTGCAGCGCCGACATAGTAAATGCGACCGGAACGGCACGGCAAAAGACCGTAAATCAAAACAGTGCGCTCCGATTCCGACGTGCCGAAATAACTGGGATAAATACTACAATATTACTCGATACAAAATAAGTTAATACTTAGAATAACTAAGGTTTGAGCTTGTGAAGAATAGATTTCCTCCGGAATTCATGTATTTATTCTACTACGGTGTATACACGTTACTGTTATTCATTTTTAATTTTTTTGCGTAAATAGAAACCTATTTTTCTTTACATAGTTTTTAGTTATAGTAACGCAAACGTCTTTGAAGTAACTCAAGTAATACTCAATTCAATTATTTCTTCCGCTACATAGAATGTTACATGTAGAACCTGCCTCGGAAACATTCTTTTGACTTAACAGCGTTGACAGCAAAATAGTCGAACCTGTGCGATGTTTAATACATTTAATATTTCAAAACTACACACGTAGCTCTTGGTAAATGTGTGTTATTTTTAATCAGTAAAATACATTACAACTCATTTCCTGTTAGTACGTATTTCAACAATTCTGTATGTCAACACGGTTAGTTCAATCAACAGCGGTATTGTTTTGTAACGTGTCAATCAGGCTGTCAGTATTCGTTCACAAGTTCAATCCAGTGCGGGGCGGAGGTGAACTCAACGGCTGCTTGGCGGCATTGGCATCTGAGCTTGCACCCCCTGCAGGTTCATCGGCCGCCCGTTCGGATTGCCGCCGCCGAGGCCGTCCTGGTAGTTGTTGTGGTCCATGGTCGGCATTTCATCGGTCTGAGAGATAAAAGTCATAATTCAGTTTAAATTAAATTTATTGTAGGTACATATGTATAGTGCATAGGCATTGCAATGTAACGTATGGCGAGTTCCAATAGCAATTTAACGTGTCATATTACATGCGGATGCTAAGTTAATGACATTTTTTCCAAACAGTAAACTGTCAAATACTGATCATCGGTATGCGTAACCACCCGTTACTTCAGTGCTCCGTGTAAAAATGACATCTCCGGAGGCAAAAAATAGTCTATTTTGTATGGAGATGAAACCTTTTTTTTTGCATTTCCCCGCATTCTCGCCATAGTAAAAGTTGTCCATATTGACGAGCCCAACAACGTTTCTAAGACCATTGACTCGGAGTCCTTTTACATATACATTGAAATCAGTGTTCTTATTAATGTCATAGTAAGTAGTTACTACAATCAAATTGGAAACTGAATAACCAATGCAGATATAATTATAAATAATAACCATTCAGGAGTATCTACCTCGTATCGAAACCTTAAGTCTCACAAAATCAAGTTATTTTATTATTTTCGGTGCGATCGATATTCCTTACAGTCGGCATCACGTAAGAAGCAAATTCTGAGAGGTCAATTGACATGCGGAGCCTAGACTTATAGTGTTTACAATACTGAAAAGATTCGATTTATTTTGGAATCGATTTATGAGTCATCACTCATTATACATATTGGTAACATCAATTAGTAATCGTAAATGTTTTATGAGCAACAGACAATGCATTCAAGGTTTCGATAAGATTAAACCTATTTGTTAGCCGTTCGTAATACGTGCTGTAGAGCTTATTACAATTATTTTACATATAACTGCATAAACGAAACGTTGTCACTTCTATTCATGAACAAAAAAAATGACATCTCTATTAATTGATGACAACGACCTAAGAAGCAATAGGACGTCCAATGCTGAGATACAAATGTCATCGCCATACATTTGGTTGTCAATCACATCCATTCTAAAAAATATTCATGGATTCATCAATGTGTCATAATTTGCTTCTTAGGTGACGCCGACTATAGTTTCCTATCTTATTAACGGTTTTATTAAATTTGCATATTAGTTAAAACGTTAGACGGTTACATTTTGAAACACTAGGAACATGTTACACAAGAATATATAAGGCACAGCAAGTATTGGTGTTATGTGCATCGGAGAGTTTTTTTAATGATTTAGACAAGGGTTGGGGTCAGCTAAGACTAGTGCACAATGATTACAGTGAAATGAATGTGTATGGTACATAAACCTGCGTACAGATACTTCCATTGTTTTCCTTTAGCATAACCGCGCATTGTTGATATACAGTGTGTCTGGACTCGAGGTAAATAGCGTTTTTTTTATAATCATAAAGCTATATTATAAAATTATCGAGAATCGGTATTTTTGGTAGTAAACATTATTTCTGTGCAAACAATTATTGAAAGTCGAATAAAATTAAATATGACCTTGATATTCACAGAGTTGTGGAGGTTGCGACCTTCCAAAGTTTTTGTATACATTTTATATATACAAAAACTGTTTATATAGTTATCTATCACTGGTACCCTTGGTATTTGTCCAAACCCCAATCGCCAGGCTAAAAGTAAACTAGGATACATCATAACCCCACGACGATTCTACCCTTAGGATTATTAAGATAAAAATTACGTAAATCCCATTCTGAACCTATTATATAGAATACAATTTCGACTACCGACTATATATTACTCAGGCTATGAGCTAGCAAATTGTAAAGGAAGGTCCATAATGATATTCTTATCTCCTTATAATAAAAATCAATGCCACTATTCGTTGTAATGTTTATAACTCAACAATGACTCTACCGATTTGGCTGATTTTGGTCTTGAGTTATTCGTGGAAGTCCAGAGGTTTGTACCACTGCTGGACACAAGCCAACCTAGAGGTTATACTTATTTTATATTTATATTAATAGTTAAGACAGAACAATAACAAAGAGTCTGTAGAGTCCACTAATCTCCTTATAAAGCTAACTGTTAACTTTTAAGATTCGACCACCGGTTTTTTTAGGATTACCGACACCAATGTACGTATGTATGTACAATACGATATCAGAACACACTGTATAACTAAAAACAAAATACAACTCAGCGCCGGATCTTTCGTTTGGTCTACAACCTTGTCATTGAAGCATCAGAACACACTATAACTCAACATTGTTCACCGGGTATATAGGCGCGAATATAACCAAAGACAAGCTCGAGCTTACCTTTGTTATTTTACTCGACGTTTCGACGCAGTTGCATGCGTCGTGGTCACGAGCGGACGCGTGTCTTTGGTTATATTCGCGCCTATATACCCGGTGAACAATATTGAGTTATAATGTCTGTGCGCGTTTCATTAAAAAAATGATCGGAACACACTGTATAACTACAAAAAAATACAACTCAGCGCCGCATCTTCCGTTTCATCTACCTCATTGACGATACTCGGCTCTCCCTACCGGCGTACGGGTTCATACTCACGGGTCGTCGCCTACGTATGGTCCGGTCCTCGTATCTGGTGCCGCCGGTGCTTGCCATCGGCCGGCTCAGTGTCGAATTGGCGTTCGTCGGCGAATGTGGCCCGGACGCCGTCGACGACGGTGTTCCCTGACCTGGGTTGTTATGTACACGCGCCTCGTTAGGGGTGAATGTTGTTATGCGTGTGTGTGACAATGCGCAGGAAGGACACTGACAATGCGTGACAGACATGTGTGATAACGGTGAAAAGTTATGAGAGAGATAATGTAGGTTACTATATTTTTAAGTAAGTAAGAGGGTATGCTTTAGAAATGGGGTTGGAATGTTCAAAGCACGTAACGTAGAAAAATAGTTTTTTTTTGTGGTTCATACGCGACATTGAAGTATTAGAAAGTAAATTATTAAAAGAACAATATATGTCAATTCTATAGAACTATTAGGCTATACATTAACATTTCATTGAACCCGCTGTTACGGCTCAAAAAAAGCACAGCAAATAACAGCCATTTTTTATGTCATTGAGTATGGTATACACCATTCAATATCTCACACAGTCTACGCCCTCAAGATCCATCCTTTGTACCTACCTAAAATTTTAATACTATACTTAGTACACAAGATTAAACACAGTTAAAAACAAGTATTATGTGCCAGTAGATCAGTAGTTAAGCAGGGTTATACTGCAAAAGCACGAAATTAATATATATTATTTATAATCGTAAACATTATTAAGAGAGACGTGTTGTTATTTGACACGTCATATGTTTGTGATGTGCTGATTAGAGATTACATTTGACAGAGACAAGTACACGGAAATTAGTGATTGTGTTTTTTACAAATTAACATGTGCCATTCAAAATTGCAACAGGATAGAAAGATTCACGTATGTTTATTTTTCCGTAGATATGTTATTCCTTCAACAAACCTTGAAACAAAGTCCCTAGTTTTGTACACAAGACAAAGACTTAAAAAGTCAAAGATGGGTGTTTACTTGGCTTATTACAGTACCCACAATGCTGTCTTGCGTCTTGAATGGTGAGGTCAATATTTTTATTTCTGTCTACACCTGCTGAAATGAACTCTCTAGGGTCTACAAAAGCTGTAGACTTCGCCTTAATAGTGTAGTAGCGAACCACCTGTATACAAACCTGTATACATGTATACAAGTTCACTTTAAAAATGTCACCGAAACTAGAGAACAACATTCAGTCCAAGCCACCAAACAACTTTACCAAAGTAACCCTATGTCAAAAACGAACCAAAAAAAACACCATTTCATATAAAATGGCAATCAGTTCATTTGGCAAGTTTGTTCAAAGGGGTGTATTATTATTTCTTTTCATTTCTGACACGTGGTTTATTGAAGAAAGTTGGTGGATGTGATGGGCTGAGTAACTTTCTCGGGTTGCGCTAATATTCTTGATTGAACGTTGTATAGTCATACGTGATGTTAGACAAACTCACCGGAGCTGTTGACGCGGGCCTGGTTCCGCGACGGGCTGAGGAAGTCCGCCTCGCGCCAGCCGTGCTTGCGGTACACGTCGCGCAGCTCCGCGTGCGACCACATCGTCATTAGCACTTGAGCTGTTGTCGAGGAAGGTTTAAAGTTAAACACATAATATACAACGTGAAATTTTCGAAATGTGTCCTAAGGTTTCTTTTTTTTCATCTTCAGAAAAATAAATGCAAAATATTTATTACTATTAAGATAGCCATAAGGCCAACAATTTTTTTAGTCTTGTGTTTTTTTTGCAAATTATGGTTCATAACATTATTATAATTATTGTAAATTCCATTGACTAGTTAATGCTATAGTACAGAAGATTCTGTATTATCGCATGAGGTCATCGTGTAAGGATAGTATAAGGCTAATGGAAAATAATAAGTAAATATATAACGCTAACTCTAATTTTCTAACAAGACAGTTTTCTACATATTCTACATTTCACGTGAAACTATCTCAAACATTGCCACACTATTCTTATTCAGGGACAAGCCCACCACTACCCAAGCCCTACCTGCCTCTCGGCATACGGGCCATTCTCTGGAGACGAGCGCGTCTCCTTGCTTTTGCATTGTCACACTAGTCAAACTTAAAACAACATGGTCACCCTAGTCACGGTGACAACAAACCCACCAGAAAACTTGGCGACTCGTCGCGTACGCCGCGTGCCGGCGTTGGCAAGCTGAAGCACTCTCTCGACGCCGCCGGCCTCGAGCAGAGAGCGGGAGAACTCGCCGCTCTTCTTTATCACCTCGTTCAGTGTGGCGAGGACAGCGGCTATTGTGTCGTCCGATACGTTCTGCCGTAAATAAACAAATGAATAAACATCCCTGGACATTTTTTTACACACTATTTCTAGGACACTGTACTATGGGTGACAGATACTGATATACTCAGATAAATACTTTTGATACATTAAACACCAAAAGCCGGGACATGCGACAAATTCAGACCTATTTTGGATACAACTTTTAGGACAGCTATTTTAAATTTCTACACAAGATTGCCACA
The DNA here is from genome assembly GCA_012932125.1 of Conopomorpha cramerella. Taxonomy (NCBI): domain Eukaryota; kingdom Metazoa; phylum Arthropoda; class Insecta; order Lepidoptera; family Gracillariidae; genus Conopomorpha; species Conopomorpha cramerella. The sequence continues at coordinate 17,337 of SJJU01007405.1, forward strand.
TTTCGAACGGAAAATTGAGAAAGTGTGCTCGCTATGGAATGAGGGAGCTATGAAATATGAAATAACCGTGAATTTGCTAAGAAAGGGAATAACAGAATGGTAAATTAATAAACTACTAACTGTCTCAAGTCTATTTCTTCACGACTGATAAAATATGCTTTATGCATTCACCTCAGTGTAGCCATTAAATAAATATAAAGAAAACCCAATCGAATATGGCGGGCATAACTTTCACATCTCACAAGAAAACAAACATCAAACACACCTGATCATGCGTATGTTCTGGCGGCGGCAGTTTCTGCACTAGATCGCGCATCGCGTACTTCCCGATGAGCTCCTTGTTCCGCTGATCGATGGCCAAGTTGCGTAGTGCGGTGGCCACGGCGCACACTACGCGGTCTACTTCCATGCGAAGGAGTTCCACTAAGATTGGTAGACCTGGTAGGAAAGCAGTTATATGTACATAACATACAGTGGTCAAACGCTTGTTCATAGTGATTAAAAAAAATTATTATTATGATTCGTGGTATACACTAATATTGAATACAGTATAAGGAGAGTAAGCGTAGAAATTGTGAAATCTTCAACAAGTTGTTCAATGGGGAATTTTCTTTGACTTTTTTCTGACAGATTTTCGGCAGGAGAACTGTCAATACTGTAATTACAAATTGACAGACCCCATTAATTCAACAAAGATCATCAAGAAATATATGTGAACCGTGAGGCTGCACTTTGCACTTTGCATTCTTATCAATCGCCACTAGGCAAACGGCGTTGGCCTGCAGTTTTAATTGTATTGTCAAATTTATTGTGCTTCAAGAACTCGATAATCCTAATCCTGGAACAATTAACTCAAACTTTGCTACGACATTGGGGTAGCGCCGACATAGTTAGACCTAAAATAACTAGATTTTTTATTACACAGTCATTAAAACTTACCTTTTTCCTTCCTCACAGCTGCTCTAATATCAATAGCGGGCTGCCAATAACAAGCAGCGAGGTTCTGAAGCGCGCCCGCGGCAGCCTCCAACGTCTCCGGATTAGAGCATGTTTGTAACAGCGCCATGTATAGTGGCACCACCTGTACAAATGTGAAGCATGAATGGGAGTTCACAAGTACAAGTAATAGTAGATTAGTGCAAATAATTTGGTAGGAAGGTATGTTGAAATCGAAAATTAGATTGTTGATTTTGTGTGAGACAGAGTAGTATACGCAAAAATACACGGAACGAACAAATCCAGATCTAGTCGGGTGACAATATTTTTATGGAATTTTCCTAGATTAAATTTGTCCTATCTAAATTAAACTATTCACAAAGTCCAGGTATACTCACGTCAGGAGACCACAGACTTTCCGTCCCTTTCGGCACCGAGTATCCGGCAGCAACGTCGCCCAGCGGTTGCGTCTCGCTCTCGCATTTGGACAGAGGACTTGTGGAATTTGAAGAGGCGGCGCCGTCCTTTTTCTTCTTGCTGCCGCCGAAACAGCCCAGATTTTCCCCTACGAGTACAGTAATGTTAAGTATAAGTAACGTATTTATTCATAGTCATTGGTCTAAGGTCACCAACATGGTCCACGAAGCAACATCACTATAAATTAGAAAGAAATATACATACATATGAATGGTTCTGTATGACATATCACCAACGGGATCGGTACACTTAATGACGTTGATGCAAAAATAACGTAATTTCACAGAATTGAATGAATTATTATATATTATATATTAGAAACACTGTACAAAACTCAAATAATAAAATTCAAACAATACATTGATAGGAAAGATGACCACCTAATTAACGCAATAGTAGAACACGACAAAACACGAGACAA
>SJJU01007406.1:0-13734 GCA_012932125.1 Conopomorpha cramerella
AGATGAGGTGGTGAATCTCAGTATCAAAAAAGTACTTACTTTTGTAAAGGCGCTCAAAATTGATACTGAACTCTAAAGAATTAACTAGGTGGCGATCACAATAGATCAGCAATGGTCGCAGTGATACTGGCTGGACACAACAGGGCCCTGCAGAGCCACACAACACAAAAAAAGAAAGAGATGTACGGATGTGGAAGAGGCGAAGTAGATTTTCCAGGAACGTGAAAAGTGAATGTGGATGTACAATGTTGTTAGTTTTCAATGCAACAAACGCACAGTTAGAACAGAAGTGACACAAAACAAAATGTGTCATTTTATGAAATTGAACCTTAACATAAAAGATACACACCTTAAAATTACAAAATCGGCATGTTTCGTATTGGGTCCTTTTTGTTCTAACTATGCGAAAAGTAATCATACGAATTAGTACCGATGAATCATAGCAGATGGCGTTGCTTTCGCCTGTTTACTAAATGGCGCTATCGTCTGTTAGATGAGGCGTATACTCGTATATGTGTACCCAAAAAATGTTATTTGAATAATTTCACTACCTATGACGAAACCTGTTGTTTATCATTAAACTAACATTCTCACACTCTTGGGCTATTGAATATTCAGGATCCATGATCTCTGTCTACCTCTCTGTGAAGCGGGAATAACGTAGGTACATGTATGCACCTATTGGTTTGGCGTCATCAGATTTCGGAGAACATTTCCATACAATGGTGAAAAGAGTTAGTATAGTACAATTCACGCCTTTTAGTCCCAAAGCGGGGGTAGGCAGAGGCACTTGCTACAGCTTTGATTTTGATGCGGTTTTCTTTAATAAATAGTGTGGTTAACGATAAAGGTTATAAAGGTTATATTATATTAAATAAACACAGCAGGGAAACACCGATAACTCGTGCGAAGCCGGGGCGGTTCGCTATTTATAAAATAAATGGGCATACATGTAGATACTGATTTTCTTCTTGTATAAATTCAAAATTTATTTGTAATTGGTTCCCTTAGATACAAGTTTCAAGTAACTTAATTGTATGTAATTGATTTGCTAATTTATAAAGTTATTATTATGATGATGATTATTATACTCATACATTATGAGTAATAGGGTAGTTCCCCTGAAATACGGACATGCCTTCATGGGAATGTTGGGACAATGAGTAACATTATTAAAGTTAAGTCCGATTGAGTTAAAACTGTCTTTGAAATTTACGCAAAGACAAGACAAGACAATACATTTATTTTCTCTGACAAGCACAAATTACACACACACATAAAAGAGAAAACCAATATAAAAATACACAAACACAGACGAATAGGCACAGTGTGGCTGTGCTTGTCAGCGAAGAGCAGACTCCGGCTCAGCATTATACATATTGACTTAATCAAACAAAATCTATACATATTGACTAAAAATGAATAACTATTTCCCTTCTTCATCGCATCATGCGTAAACTAAGCTGGATAGATATCGCGAATCCTTTTTTTTTGCTTATTGTTGTTTTTGTACGGAGAACAGGAAATAGAAAAAAAAATCGCGAAAAATTATACTAATTCGAAACCATACTTAGGACAGTACAACGTCGAATGTTTATCTTTGGTTAATTTTCGCGCTATAATCATCATCATCAGCCCATACTACCCGTTTTAAACTTTTAATATCATGTCAGTGCGCGATTCCTTAAAAATGATTTAGTACAACGTCTGTTGGGTTCATTAGGACCAAATTAAAAACAGCTTATGTACACATTTGAACGAAGATATTAATTGCAATATTTTCTTTTCCAGGAACGACGAAAACTATGTAAGGATACGGATGGAAGATTGAAACACCTCACATCATGAAGTAAAAATGGAGTCTCCAGTTAGAATATGTTTAGGTAAGAAATTCCCCTCTTTTGTTCTAATTTCGTATAATATCTATATTATTTTTCTGTACAATATGTATATTAATCAACAGAGAAGACTAAATTATTTTTACAATGAAACGGTATTTTTAGAGAATAGTTTCTAAATGTGATAATCTTTGTGCATTAAATTTCATGTGCAGGTTAAATTTTAGAACACATAATAGAACTTAATGAGTAACGACTGAGCTAGATAAATAAATAAATATGCAGGGACATTTTTACACATGGTCACCTGACCCCAAACTAGGATACCCTGTTCTATGGGTGCCAGAGACTGATACACTTATATAAATACTTTTAAATACATACATAGATAAATAAAACACCCCGACGCACACAACAAATGCTTCAGCTCATTACTAAAGCATTATGTCCGTGGCGGGAATCGAACCCGCGACTGTCGTCCTAGAGGCAGATGTCCTGAACACTAGTACATGCCGGCCGGATTCTACGAAGAAAATAACTAAGGACGGTCTAGAACTAAGAGGAAACGTGTATTTATGTCTTTTGGTATTACAAAAATATTATAACAGTATTGAAGTTACTTTACCTTTCAAATTCGGATCCATAGAGCGTACTATACTGTTTCAAAGCTTAATCGTACCAAGAAGGAGTTTAGCAGCTCAGTTTCTGCAAATATTTTTGTCAACATTGTTTACCTATCTAACTTTTTTATTCACGTTCGTAATACCTTAATTTATTACTAGTACAAAAAACAAAACTTCAAGAAAATAGATTTTATATACAAATAGCACATAGTATAAAAAAGGGAATTCAATTTTTTTTCAAGAGCGTCTTAGGTCCAGTTGTTCGGATACTTGACTTGTAACCGTGAGGTCGCAGGTTCGAGTCCGGCTACTGGACGTGTACCAATGGGACTCTTTTTCAGAGCCTATGTAGCAAAAGCAACGCTCGTACGGTGAAGGACAACATCGTGATGAAACCCGCACACCACAAGGTGTGTGAACCCTATAACGGCGATGGGCTCACCCCCTGTCACGTTGGGTTAAATACGCTTGGTGAACCGTGGGCATTTGCTTTAGCAAGTGCCTCTGCCTACCCCGCTTTGGGATGAAAAAGGCGTGAAGTGTATTTTTTTCTATTTTTTTTTATTGAATGTTTTGTTATATATTCCAGGTGCAGCTTTAGTAGTAAACTTACTACTTCTAAGCAGCACATCAGGCAGCGCCATAAGCCAGCCTCCGACCAGCCAGGATGCCAAGCCCTCAGCCAGGTTCGCGAGGCTCGAGAACACCACAGCCCCAGGCACATTAACACGCAGCAGAACAAAAACACCAGATGACAGTCTCAACGACCTCAAACCAAAAGAGCAAGAGTCTAAAGATCACACAAATTTAAAATACAAACGCAGGGGCAACATACGATTCTCTGCTACGTCATCGTCAACAACAACGACAACAGAAACACCGAAGCGGAAGAGAGTGACTCAACCGAACAACAATGTGATGATTGTCACGCCAACACCACCGAAGAAGAATGTCACGCAAATCATCGAAGGCATGAAGAACTACAAGAGAACTAAAATGCCGCTATTGTCATCAACCAGCTCCACAACACCAGTCGCTGTGACGAAGGACGAAGAAGAATCCGAAGAGGAAGACGACGATGATGATTTCGAGAAATTCACATCGAGCAAGTACCATGACAACTTTTTTACGACATCCGGCTTTTTCAGTGACGAAGACACAAGGGAAGATCAAGACAGAGAAAATACCAATGAAAAAGATCTTAGTGTCTCGCCTTTAGAAACGTATTCGAGCTATTTCCCACAAAGGCCGTCGTTTTCGACACATGACCCACCGAAATCCAGTTATTTCCATGATTTCGAAACCGATCTAACAACACCAAAGAACGACTATTTCGACAAGAAGTTTAGGGAAATATCAAGTAGTATTATGAAAAGTATAGCAGCTTCGCGAGCCACAGCTCCCCCTACCGCTAATAGCGAAGCAGCGAAAGTAGTTAGCGAAAAAATTAATTTGTCCAACGTCAACAAAGGGACACCTAGAAATAAATCAACAGTGTTCTATAAAAATACCAAAGAAGTTCGTTTAACGGATAACGAAGGTGCAGGAAGCGCGAAACAAGAGCTATCTGATGTGGAGGGTACAAGTATTTATTATGAAATGTCAGTATTATCAACTGAAACGTATGTTGTTGATGACTCCAACGATGATGATTGTGACGATACGGAATCTCCGACTGAAGAGACTAAGCCAGACGTAAAGCCTCCAAGACCAACGTTACCTACTTTACCAGCAACGAGGCCTACGTTTACAGAAAACTTCAAAGTGGCTCCAACATCTCCTACTTTCCCTACTGCAGGTTCATTCAGTACATCCAAGAGTACGTCCATGAATTCAGTACTATCGACAGAAAAAACAAAAACATTCTCGACAAATTTCTCTAGTCGCAATACGTATTCGAAACGCATGAACGTGACTGGAAGTAAAGCACCCAACAGTATTAACTCTAGAGAGCAAATTGCTTCAGGACAGTTTATGACGCAATCTAGAAAATTTGCTTCCACAACACCAAAGAATAAACCAGTATGGATGGCCCCTAGGAGGAATCCGACACGAAACTATTCACGTACACCAACACCTTCAACAATTTACTACGAACATTTCGATATTAAAGACAAGGAGACAACAACTGAAAGACCCAATAGATCAAATAGAACGTACTTGACAACTGTTGCATCTGAAATCGACCCAGTGTTACAGAGTGATCATAGCGGCACTAAGAAAGTGGTCAGCCAATCTGTGTCTGACAATAGCATCCCTTCGTTATGGAAACGAGGATCTGTAAAGTACTCTAGTTCAACAGCTCCCAGTCCGACGCAGAATACTCAGGCCAGTGATTTAGAGATGCCATTGACTGCGTGGGCGCTTGCCAGCTTGAGAATACCGCCGTCTTTTGCAAGTCCCATAAACGGTTCTCAACCACCACAGAAACCAGTGGACGAGAATGAGTTACAGAAAGTTGGTGATATTGCAGGTAAAGAAAAGATTATTATTAGATAGGTACATAAAAAAATATTACATAGTTATGACCAGAAAAAAATATTTCATCCTAAGCAATTTTGAACGTAATCTTACGCCCTTTGTGAGGTGGACAGAACATTTAGCGAGATGTATTCCAATTAATATAACATTTTGTTTTGTGTTTCAGATACAAGAGCAACGTCACCTTTGACCACAGCATTGCCAACAACACAGGGGCTGAATGATTTTACCCATAAAATTATATCGGATATCAATCAAAACAAACTACCTTGGAAACCATCATTTGCAGCACCAACCACAGAGACCGTTGAGAGACATACCGAAAGAAATGTACCGACAGAAAGCTTGCCTGCTGAAAGTAACATCAATGAGCAGAGCAGAGTACAACCTACTTCCACAGAAAATAACGAACCAATCGAAACTACAAAACAACAAGATAAAAGCAGTACTGTTGGTGCCACTACTGAGGCGACAAAAGAAGTAACGACAGATCAAACAACACAAAAATCTATACCAGATAGTGAAAATGACGCTCTTCCACCAGTATCGTCAACGAAATCGACTCGGTTCGAATCCATCACCAAACTTCCATCGGGCGTGACCACTCCACAAGGGGAGTCGGCTTCATTTACTCATCCTAAGACTGAAATTCGCACGGAAATCAATACTCTACCACCTACAACTACGGATTACGAAATCACTACAATACGATTCAATTATGTACCAGTTGTGACTGAAGAATCTTCCGAGATCACAGAGGAGGACGGAACGACAATTACTACTTGGCATCCAATAATACCCAGTCGAACGAACCCAAGCACAATAGACGATGCTCCAGTGACTACTTACAGACCCAAATACATGACTACTACAGAATTACAAGAAGAAAGTACCACAAACATACCAGAAACAACAGAAATACCAGAAGTAACCGAAACAACGACTAAAACATCAGACGAAACCATGATGTCTGTGGAGCCGTTACCGACAAAGACTGAATCTGATGACATCGAAGTGACCACTTCGAGAGCGTATGTTACCACTATGACTGTCGTTGATGTTGTTACTGAAATCAATACGGAGAGGCAACGGCCTATCGAAACCACAATTAAACCTACCGAACCATCCACCGAACCCGCTACAAGTACAGCAAAAGAAGAACAGTCAGAAGAAAGTGCTTCCGAAGAGAACAGCGGCAGCAACGAAGTAATAACAATCGAAACTACAAAAATGACAACAAAATCCTCGACAACGGAATCAACAACTAGAACCGAAATAGCAGAACCAACTAAAACGGAAACTAGTAGCGAATCAGTGGAAACTACCGCTGAGGAAGAAACACCTAAAGAAGCAACCACATTAGAGAACAGTCACATCGAGACTGCGAAAGATGAAAACGACGAAACTACAACTGACTATTATACAACAAAACCAATAAATGAAATAGATGATCTGTCAAATTCAATCAATGATGTGACGACTGAGGCGTCTGTTGGCATATCACCACCTGAAGAGGCGGGGTCGGGAGCTGCAGTCGCTATTGCTGTCAGTACTATTGGAGTTATTGCTCTGATACTGCTCATTGGATTGCTGGTAAGCTATTTACTATTAAAAATCCTGCTTTTGCGAAGTTTAGTTTAAAATCCTTAGCTTTTAGAATATATTTGACATCCTGTTCTCTCCTTCTCTGATGACTGATGATAGGTGTGAGATAGAATATATGTATATATTACAGGCTCAAGTGTTATAAAATATAACAGACTAAACAATCGCAATATCAACAAAAAAAAAACGTATGGTAGAAAGAGTGAGAAAGGTATTTGTTAAAAAATATAGAAATAGAGGCATTAAGACGAATTCTCGTAAATATTTGTTCTACGCCTGTTCTATTCGTATGTACGTACATATATTTTACAGATCAAGACCGCAACATATTTATAGAGATCATTTATATCTATTGTCAACATATTGCTCTTAAAAATATAATAGGTCCAATACACAATCAATAATAAGTATCACACAGACATGACTAAAATTAATAAACATTGACTTTGCGTTTTCTCAGCATGTTATACTTGATATACCAATTTCTTGTCCCTTTCGCACATTGGATACACTCCAAACTGTCGAAAAGTGACAATCAATGGCCGTTCGAATTCTTCTTACTGTCTTCAACTCTTCTATGAAGTTGATCTGGTCTTCTCTCACGTTCTTCTTCTAAGAGAGTCGATGATGATTTTTCATGCAACATATCCAAAGTATTGTGCATAATATCATAAAGTTGTGATCAATTATGCTCACTACTTCGGAGAATATTACAGAATGTTTTGGGCGCTGATTATCTGATCTTACCTGGAACGTACGAACGGGTTTGGGTTAAACATTTTGAAAATATTTTGTTGCAATCCAATTGTTTGCTTTTTTCGGTAGAGAAAACAATATGTATGTAAAAATAGTCTCAAAGAGATTCTTTAAATTAATATTTTTAAAAGTATGAAGTCAATGACTGCAATAACGTAATCATTTCGGTTTGCGTCCACTTTCATAGTGCGAACCGCCAGGATGTGGAACGACTTGCCGGAGTCTGTGTTTCCTGCGCAGTACAGTCTGAAGGTCTTCAAGTCGCGGGTGAATAGGTACCTAATGAACAAGTGTGCTCCATCGTAGACCACATCGCTGCTTAACATCAGACAGGATGGTGGTCAAACGCTTGTTCATAGTGATAAAAAAAAATTAACGGATTCTTTTGTAAATATCTCAAATCATTTTTGTCTTAGTATACAGTAATTAGTATACATTTAGCTCCGGTACTTATAGCACAGGTACTTCCTATAATAAGTACTGGATGTTGAACCTAAGAAAGATATTTTTTGTTCATAACCTATCATACCACGTGTACAATTGTTTAATCTGGAATAAATATATTATTATATTATTATTATACAGGGGAGCAGCGTAACACTAGACAGGATAGCCAAATGCCTGCATAAAAATAATCGAAAGATTGGTGAACGTTGTCAAAAATGAATGGATCGAGTCAAAACTACGCGTACCTAACTGAAACACGTTTATTGTTAGGCTCACAGGTCCACCGCCGAAATATATAATATATAATAAAGATGAGACGTTTGTATCGAAAACATATATTAACACATTAGAGGAATAAATTAGAATGATAAAACTAAAAACCAAACACCAAGAATAATATAACACAACAGTGACAACTTATGTCAAATTCAAATAAAAAGAAATAAAAAATAAATACACTTCACGCCTTTAATCCCAAAGAGGGTAGGCAGAGGCACTTGCTAAAGCAACTACCCACGGTTCACCAAGCGTATTTAACCCAACGTGACAGGGGGTGAGCCCATCGCCGTTATAGGGTTCACACACCTTTGTGGTGTGCGGGTTTCATCACGATGTTGTCCTTCACCGTACGAGCGTCGCGTTGCGTACATAGGCTCTGAAAAAGAGTCCCATTGGTACACGTCCAGTAGCCGGACTTGAACCCGGGACCTCCCGGTTACAAGTCAAGTATCCGACCAACTGGACCACAGACGCTTTAATTAATTAATTCAAATATATACAAAAAGAACGGAAAATGAGCCTACAGCCAACATTTTCCAAACACTCTATTATAAAGTATACCTACTTACATACTTTCAGTAGGTAAAGTCCTATTTCAAATTGCTTAGTTAACAACCAGCACAAAGAATTAAATATTTCATTCACGACCTAATAACAATAATTGTATCCTACCCGATAAATGAATGGAATAAATACTTTAGTCGACAAATTCCTTGAAACGTAAGTACTTTTTTCATCAACTTAAGTAACCCAGTGTAAGCTGAGATTTGATTTGATACGAAATTATATACATAACAAGGTCTTATTAAATTTGGTACCGTTCATTTCGCCCAATAATGTCTGCTCTCGAGACGCCGACGAGTTAGCAAAACCTCTTAGGGCCATATTTTGAAATAATAAATCAGTACCTCAAGTGACGCTTGAGAGTAGTTTGTCTCTATTACACAAACATTAATAGAGCGAGACGAACACACTGAACAGAGACATGTTTGACTTTAGTGGAGTATATCCATCTGAGATAGAGCGTCTGTGGTCCAGTTGGTCGGATACTTGACTTGTAACCGGGAGGTCGCGGGTTCGAGTCCGGCTACTGGACGCGTACCAATGGGCCTCTTTTTCAGAGCCTATGTACGCAACGCAACGCTCGTACGGTGAAGGACATCATCGTGATGAAACCCGCACACCACAAGGTGTGTGAACCCTATAACGGCGATGGGCTCACCCCCTGTCACGTTGGGTTAAATACGCTTGGTGAACGGTGGGCATTTGCTTTAGCAAGTGCCTCTGCCTACCCCGCTTTGGGATTAAAAGGCGTGAAGTGTATTTATTATATTATATCCGTATAATACAGACCTTAAATATGATGACGGAAACAAATATAATAATAAATAACTAAATATATTTGGACATTTTTTACACACGCTCACCTGACCCCAAACTAGGATACCCTGTACTATGGGTGCCAGAGACTGATATACTTACATAAATACTTTTAAATACATACATAGATAAATAAAACACCCAGACGCACATAACGAATGCCTCCGCTCATCACTAAAGCATTATGTCCGTGACGGGAATCGAACCCGCAACCGTTGTCCTAGAGGCAGATGCCCTGACCACTAGTCCATGCCGGCCGTCATAATGAGGGTTGATAGCTTTTTTTTAAACGGTTTGATTGTACTTTGTTACACAGCGTCGTCAATGAACAGCATTACATATCTATATTTATTTTTTATTTTTTCAATCTTTATTTATTTGGGGACTTTGGTGCACATAGTGACCATGCCAGTCCCATCATACCCTTATAACGAAAAACAATTTCCTATAACTAACAATACAATATAACTATTTATCTAAACAATACAATACTGATAGGTTCTCAGGTATTAGTTGATATTTTAAAGTTAAACAACAATCGAGATCTATATTTATGAATCACAGATAAACTAGTACCTGGACGACCGAGCTTCGCTCGAAGTAAAAAAATCGATTATTTTCCTTCGATTTTTTCATAACCCCATCTCTAGTTACTTTAAAACCAAAACGTCCCCCGCACCATCCTACGTATAGCATAGTATTACTCCTCGGCAATAGATGTCAGTAAGAGTCGTATTAACAATTTGAGCAATTTTTCATGCCCGAAAACACGGTTGGAAGGATGTTTTCTAAAAATTAAACCTAGCTAGATCGATTTATCGCCCCCAAATCCCTCTACATACCAAATTTCATGAAAATCGGTGCAGCCGTTTCCGAGATTCCAGATATATATATATACAAGAATTGCTCGTTTAAAGATAAAGATATCGTTGTCTAGTTTTATTCTAAACGTCATTCTAGTTGTGTCTTTAGTCTATGATTTGCCAACTTCGGACTCGCTCTTCAAAATAAAAATAAAAAAAATAAATACACTTCACGCCTTTAATCCCAAAGAGGGGTAGCTAGACGCACTTGCTAAAGCAAGTACCCACGGTTTACCGAGCGTATTTAACCCAACGTGACAGGGGGTGAGCCCATCGCCGTTATAGGGTTCACACACCTTGTGGTGTGCGGGTTTCATCACGATGTTTGTCCTTCACCGTACGAGCGTTGCGTTGCGTACATAGGCTCTGAAAAAGAGTCCCATTGGTACACGTCCAGTAGCCGGACTCGAACCCTTTAGTGGTTTTTTTTTTAAAAGAAAGCGCCTCATGTCGTTAAGTTCAAATTTATTTTTCTCCCATTTAAAATAATTTGATTTCTGGTTTAAAGAACTACATACATACTTATTTTACTTGTTTGTTTTATCTGTGATTTGCCTAAATTTCATGTGGCGAAGCTACCTTTTAAGCCGATTGCCATCGGCTTACCTTCCGAATTTCAGATATACACTACCTATTATTAATCAAAGTAACTACATATAAGTACCTACATAATATTACCTATTCACCATGTAATATAGTAAGAAAACCCATAGTCCAATAGGGGCTTGTTTAGGAGAATTCAATTAATGAAAACGGACGTGCTACAGCCAAAATATAATACACTATCTGCTCCGGCAAACATTGTTTCGCCAATATACATTATTTTCACAGCGCACGCAACGGGAGCCCTAAAGGATGAATGATTTTCCCCGTTTTCTTTACATTTTCCATTATTTCTTCGCACCTAATAGTTGCAGCGTGATGTTATATACCCTAAAGCCTTCCTCGATACATGGTCTATTCAATACAAAAATATTTTTTCAATTCGAACCCGTAGTTCCTGAGATTAGCGCGTTCAAACAAACAAACTCTTCAGCTTTATTAGTATAGATATATAAAATTTCCCTGTCACAATGTTAATTACCGTACTCTTCCGAAACTGCTTTACCGATTTTCACTAAATATATGCGTATTCAGTAGGCTACTATCTATTTTTTATACATCTACCAGTTGCATTTATCCCAATACACGGGGTACAAAGGCAAAATTATTATGTCAAAACAAATGTTTGCCGGGACAGCTAGTATTAATGTATAATGTAAAAAAGAAGTTAGAATATAGCAGCTCAAAGTCTAATCTCTGCCTAACCCTACGGGAGATAGACATGGACTCTTATTACCGTATGTATGTAAGTTTAACATGACGGTATCGCGACTGTACCGCCGACCAAGTATGTGGGTGTCAGATGCTGGTAATAAAAATTCTTTCGTTTGCAATCGGATAGCGTTCATTTTGCACACGAAGCTAACTAGCTCTCTGTAACTTATATTTGCGTTATCTTAGAATGGGTTCACAGAAACGTTATGGACGTTTGTACCTACAGCCGGCCGAGAGAACCGGACGGGCCTTGGTGTAGTGGTCAGTATGTCTGCCTCTGTTCCTATGTGGGTTCGATTCCCGCAACTGACAGGCACTTAGGTGATGAGCTTTTAAGTACTTGTTGTATGTGTCTGCGTGTTTTATTTACACACATCAAGTGTCTAGAGATAAAGAACATTTTTAGCTCTAAAAAAATCTGATTTATTTAATTCAAATCTTCTGGATTGGTCTCCTACTTAATTCCCCATGCCTGTATCAATGACTTATCACCACATTTTGAATAAATTATGAATGAATTCAGTTTTTGTAAAATATATTCTTGATTGCAATCTTCTAAAATGTTCTTGATCCCTGGACACTTTTGATGTGTGTAAATTAGTACTAGCGGACCCGACAGACGTTATTCTGTCTTAACTATTAATATAAATATAAAATAAGCATAACCTCCAGGGTAGCCTGTGTCCAGCAGTGGATGTCACATTTTTAAATTTTCTACAAACCCTATCTGGACTTCCACGAATAATTCAAGACTAGAATTAGCGAAATCGGTAAAGGCATTGTTGAGTTATAACATTACAACGAAAAGTGGTATCGATTTTTATATCTAATCTAATATATAAAATTTCCATGTCACAATGTTAGTACCGTACTCCTCCGAAACGGCTTTACCGATTTTTACTAAATTTTATATGCGTATTCAGTAGGTCTGAGAATCGGCTTCTATCAATTTTTTATGCACCAGTTGTATTTCTCCCAATACACGGGGTACAAAGGCAACTTATTATAGCAAAAGAAATGTTAACCGGGACATCTAGTGGTAGTATATATATATTTATTACGAAAGTTATTTAAATATGTACATTCCCTTGTCTGATTTCCATAACACAAGTGCTTTAGCAATGTGAAATATTAATGTCATTAGATTATGGTACATTTTTACTTGTCACATTATGGAAACTCAAACTTATTGATGTTTTAGTGACACAGAAAGTGTCATGAAAACAGATATATTTTCTTTGCTGATATATGTACTTTATGCTACTACTAACGATATGAAAAACATGCAAGCGTAGTAGACAAGGTAGTGTAGGAGACAATATCTTCTGTCCCTTACTGCGTATCTACTTGTAAATCTAGATCCAAACTGTCAAATTAGTACTAAAAGTGACAGCTTGGATCCAGAAGTACATCATCCTACTAATATTATAAACGTGAAAGTTTGTATGTGTGGATGGATGTTTGTTACTCTTTTTCATAAAAACTACTCAATGTATTTCAATGAAACTTTACAGTAATATAGCTTATACATTAGAATGACACATAGGCTTCACAATTTTCCCACGGGAACGAGATAAACGGCGGGTAACACTGCCGGGGTAAATCTAGTTTTCCATACATTTTGGTGGGAAAGAGACAGACTGCAGGTGGTGCGCGACTTTGCAAGTCTAGTTGCGTTTGGTCTGAGAAAAGCATATTTCAATACGGGGTAGCTACTCAAAGTCAAAGTCAAAAATTTTTTTTTCATCGTTATAAGTGCATACAGATATACAGTAGCATAGCAGAAAGCCTGATGAAGGTCATTTATGACTTTAAAAACAAAACTAAACGTCCCCAACGATCAAGTACATTTTAGAAGATTGCAATCAATAATATATTTTACAAAAACTGAATTTATTCAAAATGTGGTGATAAGTCATTGATACAGGCATGGGCAATTAGGTAGGCGACCAATCCAGAAGTTTAGATTTGATTGAAATAAATTAGATTTTTTTAGAGCTAAAAATGTTCTTGATCCCTAGACACTTTTGATGTGTGTAAAAGAGTTCAACGGGTGTATTTAAGAGTTCTGAATACTTTTCCTCTACAGAATCTACACATCAGCATGCTTGGTCTCGATATAGGCACGTGCAAAACGGGCTTAAC
>SJJU01007409.1:0-24355 GCA_012932125.1 Conopomorpha cramerella
ATTTTTCAATTTCCTCCGAAGTGTGCGTGTATGTGTGTGTTTGTGTTGTGTGTGTATGTTGTGTGGACAAATTGTCACAAACGAAATTCCAGACAGTTTTGAAAGATAAAGAAAAGGTTGTATACATGAAATCATCTAGGAGTGGTTTATTAAGAAAGCTTCTGTTTCTTCGTAGTTTAAAGTTTTGAGAAATTGCGTGACTTCAAGCTTGCATTTATAGGTTGGGAGTGGGTAAATCATATTAAATTTGTTAAATGCGTTATAAAGGTAGGGACCAAGGTAAAAGTTGAACCTTTTCGAAGCTTTTAGATTTGGAATTGGGATAAGGCATATTTTATCTTTTCTACGTTTTCTAATAACTCGTATGGAGTGAGACGGTGCTGTAAAACAATAGTGTGCATTATGAATAATTGCCTAACAGTAAGAACGTCGCAGAGTTTGAACAATTTCGCCGTAGGGAAGAGGATGGGCCGTTTAGTAGCTATTTTCAAAATACCTCTTTGAGCTATCTCGAGGGGTTTCAAGGTGGTTTTGTGGGTCCCTCCCCACGCCTCGATACAGTAGGAAAGGATGGACTGGCATAGAGCTAGGTATGTGTTTTTTATGATTTTAGATGAGGCGATATTTCGCAGATTTTTAAAAATATACATGAGTTTGCGAACTCGGTTAGTGAGGTTGTGAATGTGAGGTTTGAAAGTAAGGTGTTCATCAATAGTGACACCAAGATATTTTATATTATTAGTATTTTCCAGTAGTGGACAAGTGCATGATGTTTCGTTATTAGTACAGGAGTGGACGCGTAGTGAGATTGTAGAATTTCGACGATGGGCTGTAGAAAAATTGTATGTGATAAATTTTGTCTTTGTGGTATTTAGAGTTAGGGAATGGTGAAGTAACCAGTTCTGAACAGAGTCCAAGCCTGATTGAGACATCACTTGGAGTTCCGACCATGTGTCGCACGTAAAGGTTAGGGCAGTATCGTCGGCATATGCTGTGATTTGGCAATTTGGGAGTTCGTATTTGCATAATTCTTTCACGTAAATCAAAAATAGGGTAGGAGAGAGTACTGATCCTTGTGGGGTACCATGTGAAATGTGTAACTCATCGCTATAGTGTTCACCTATTTTTACAATTTGAGAGATATATATCTCGACATGGAGAAAAATAACTTTGAAATCAAAACAGTCATACAAGTTTCATCTACATATTTAGGTCCATTACTTTATCTAAGTTTACGTGGATCGAGAGTTCTGAGTCAAAATCTTGTCTTAAGAAAAGTTCGACAAAAACGCCCTCATAGTAGAATTCAGTTTCACCAGGATAAGGCGTTAGCGTGGGAAAAATGAATTAATGAGATTAGCTCATTTTTCAGCTCAGCACGATCTATTTGACTATAGCTGCAGCTATTATGGTGATGAAATATTGTGAGAAGCAATATAACGTATGAAAAAATCCACATTTTCGATTCTAATTTTTGCTTCATGTGCTAAATCTAGGTGTGAAGAGACCATCACTGTTTTTCGATTAACGATTACATTTGAACTTTTTTTTTTAAACACAGTGAACAACCGTTTGACCAGCATCCTGCCTGATGAGAAGCAGCGATGTGGTCTACGATGGAGCACACCTGTGCGTTGAGCACGAACCAAGCAACGTTAGCGTATCCGTTAACGTTAACAATGTATGGGAAAAAATCAGCGCCGTCTGCCGGAATTCATCGAAACTACGTCTACGTCAGCACGCAACGTTAGTTATACGTAACGTTGAACGTTATCGTTCAACGCTAATGTTTTCATACTAAATTTTAAGTTTTAGCAGCACGAGCACTTTTTGACAATTCGAAACTTAACGTTAAACGCTATCCAGCTAACGTATCTATTCACTTTGTTTTCAATGGCGAACAACGTAACGTTAGTAAATTGTAAACATGAAAATAAAAACCTTCTAGCACAGAAAGTTAGGTGAACAACACATACATTTTCCTTCTAGATGCTTGTGTAGAAGCCCGTCTAGCTATTATCTTTATGAAAGTTTGGCCAATCACAGCTATGAGGATGAAACAAGTCTAGTATGCTCTAGCATAGCTTCTTCTAAGAAGTAATACCTATTCTGCCTACCTAAGTAAACCTAAATAAGTACGAAATACAAAGTCAACCATTAGCTTGAAACTGTGTTATGATTTCACATTCGATTTGTACGAGTATTCAATAAAACAAACACGCAATAAATGTTGTAGTTTTATTATTTTAATTCTTCACACCAACTTGAATTTTTGATACCTCACACACATAGTATAAAAACCCGCTGTTCCATCATCCCCACTCAGATGATCGGTAGAAAATGCACCATTAACTAATTTATAGTCTTTTATAGTATGTTGGAATAGGCATTATTAGTATGGTTTGTAAATAGAACAAAAATGAAATAATTATAATTATCAAAACTAAATAGAACCACATTGGCTGAAATCCAACGTAGTGAGCCATCCTTTTTTCTTTTTTTTAGAAGGAGAGATTTGGTACTACTCGTTCAAAAATTGTTGAAAAATATTTTTGCAATGTGATTTGAAATCGTTTATTTAGTTTTACAACAAGCTTTCATTGGATTTGTATTAATCGAATGAAATAGAAGAATTACTCGTTTCACGTCAAAACAATATGAAATATCACTTTAAAATTTTATTGGTGAACATTTTGTGAAATTTCTAAACGTGTCTAATGTATCGTTGCAACGTAACGTAGATGCGAGCTGCGTAGCGTTGGTTCGTGCTAGAGGTACTGTTAATTACGTATATATTTACCTGTAACTTGAAGACCTCCAGAATGTACTGCGCAGGGATAACAGACTCCGACAAGTCATTCTACAGCCTGGCGGTTCGCACTATGAAAGTAGACGCAAACCATTTGGTTCGCGTAAATGCTATATAATATCCACCCGGTTGGGCCTTAGCCTCAATATATGAGCCGAAGTTGAGGCTGTAGGTTAGTGTCATACCTAAAAGCTCCACCCGATTGGCCATAGGCAGTACCCCTGCCTACAACAGGGGTAACTGTTCACTAAAATAAAATTGTAAATGATTACAAATGAATTAAATGAGCTCATTTTTCAGCTACTTATACTCGGGTACAAGACAAAGTTATTAAAGGCCAAAATTATTTTATAAAACAATATAATAAATACATCACACAGCTAAAACCGTAAGGTTCTAGCGCTTTAAGTAGCCTTGTCCGGTCGTACAATGCCCCCGATGGTGTGCTACTCCTCGAGATCGTTCTGGAAACTCCAGCTCTGACCTACAGTGCGCAGCCGTAGATGATATAGAGATCTCTTTTCTTGCAGTTCCACCAAATATCATCTTCCGGTGGTGCATCGTTCCTGCTTCATACACACCTTAACCATATACGACGCACCACGAACTCTGTTGTAAATCAATCAGGTTGATAACAAGCCTGGAAGAAAAATCTACAAAAAACACTTGTTCACGTTTTAGTTCCAGTTCAGGTTTCCCTGCTTCACCAAGTTGCCCCAAGACCTAAAGACCTACCTCATGTGGTAGTTTCATCTACTCCTTTTTATTTTTATTTACGAGAGGAAAATTCTCATGTACACCGCCGCTATGGGGCAGACTGTTTTTGAGTGAAATGGTATTTGGTACTGGGTCTGTCCTAGGCATTCGCCGCCCGTCTCGGGACCTTTTGATCAGGCACAGGGCGCGAACCCCACTCTATGTCCTCGATGACTCCTTTTAGGACGCCTTAGACAAGCAGGAGTGTTTATTTTTCTGATGCTTGTAAAATAATTCCACCACAGAAAAACAAGTACCTACTTTGTTGTCCTTACTTACTACATTTTTCAATTATCGCTGGAGAAGTAAATTGAAATATAAATAATTATATTCGCTCCAATTATTCATGGTCTATTAAAATTTATAAAAATCTTAAATATCAGATAGCCTAGTCAAGTTTCGTGAGATCGTTTTCGACCGAAATTAGTTTTCATAAAGAAGGAGGCTGACAAAAGACATATTTACAACATGTCCAGGAAATAGTGATGTAATCTGAGAATGGTGGGTTCAGGCCGGTTTTCTTTTCTTTGTTACTTTTCCTTTCCCAATTTTTTATTTATCTATGTGAAAAATCACTATTAGGACAAGCTTTGTTGTTTTTCACGAACATAAGAAATAAATATTTTAAAGTTGTTTTACCCACACGTTGATGATTGAAGATTTTTCACGAGGCCAAAATATTTAAATAATTACGACGCTCACGGGAAAGTATTACACAAAACGACAGATTCAATCAATAGATGTTCCCATGCAGGAAAATTTAATTTACCATAGACTTTGACATGAAATTGGACGCGATCCATGTAGAACTTGAGAAATGTTAGACAATGTTGGAGATAAAATTGAAGGATCCGTGCGACGAATGCATGTCGCGAAAAGGGCATGTCCTTCTACATCAATTATACCGGAATAGAGTCGACGTGGTGTTACCAGAAGGTATGCAACGATGGAAAGCCGGTCAAAGGACTCTGCAGAAGAAACATGTGAAATCCTTTCGATTGTGAGTGTCTTGGGGAACGCATAAGACCAGGTAGGTCGTACTTCAGATATTTTTAATTATTTCAAATTTATTTATTACCCTTAGTCACGCCATCACGCGTGAACGACTGGACAGACTTCACATTTTTTTCAAAAGTTTGTTACAGGCAGCATTTATTACATTTAAAAAAAGACAGCGAGAAAAATATTTTAGTGAGGGGATTGATGCATATATTTTTGTCATACATAGATAATTTTTCTTCTGATTGTATAATTTGCTTACAAGGAAGGACTCAGGATCCACTATTATCCGGTCTTTTTAATAATCCGCCGTGATTAATACAAAGTTTCAATATGCAAAAGCATAATCCCAAGCAGAGAACTAGAATAAAACAACATCCCCTATACCTAAGTAGGGACTGAAACTTTTAATTAATGTACGTGGGACACTTAGAAAGTTTTGAAAGCAGAATACATTCGGAAAATTCAATGCAGGAACATACACACTACACGATGCACCTTCAAGCTTGTCGACACAGTGACGACTGTGCTCCGAGTGTCACGCCGGTGCCGAACGCCCAAATATTTATAGACCACTAAACTCGCCCACTTTTTACACATTAAAAAAAAATTTGGGCATTATGGAGAGAATGGATGAAAAATCGATTGACGAAAGAGATTTATATGGGTGATGTAATGGGCCGGGTGTGGCGTGAAAAGTACTTGAAACCGGAGGTCATGTATGAAAAGATGTATGAATGTAGATGAAGCGAAAGGGGTATGTCAGGACCGTGACAAATGGAGATCTGTAGTCTCTACCTACCCCTCTGGGAGACAGGCGTGAAGTATATGTATGTATGTATGTAAAAAACATATTTAGTATAGTTTTAAACAAACGTTTGACTACCGTTATGCCCGATGTTAAGCAGAGATGTGGTCTATGCTATGAAGCAAACTTGCAGGGATGGTGTACCTTCATCAACTTAGACTGGTTCATCCGTATTTGGAATACATTTGGCCAGCTTTTGTGACCTAACAGTGCACTAGAGCTGATCTAACAAAATAGCTGTTTAGTTCTTATGCCTCTTGGGAGAGGACTTATCCCTTGAGAGGACATTGATGGCAAGTAAAATAGTTCTAGACCATTATGGAAATAGGGAACATAACCTTGAAAAGAGAAAAATGCCTGTAATTTATTTCTTTCAAAGTATCCCACATAATGTAATGTTTGTTCTTTTCAGGAGAAGGAAAGGACATAATAGTAAACTATATAAGGAGATCGTCGCATCTGAAAGCCATAGTCGCGAGCGTCAGTAACGGCATTATATGACCACTATCTGATAGGAGCGGTGAATTTTAATAGAAAATAGCTTCCTGTTACTTTTTAACCTACTTCGAAAAGCAGGAGGTTCTCAATTCGATTGTATTTATATGTTTGTTACCTCACAACTTTCGACTAATGTGATAAGTGTAAGTTGGCTCTTTACGTATCTTCCTATTCATTAATTTGGCTCAGTCATGATAATCAGTACTTTTTGTTTAATATATTATGAATACTGTAAGTTCCACAATACGACCTGCTCATTCATTACAACTTCCTAGGTTACAGGCACAAAACTTAATTAATTTAAGTAATACATTCTTGTATAAAAATAAATAAAGAACTTAGCATCCTCGGTAGAGGACTAGACCTTACTACATACACAATAGGGAATAGCATTTAGCCACTTCCCCTGTGGTCCCTCTGTACTCCAAAATTGCGGAGTTATGAGAAATACCTCTCTGATCAGCAATTCCTCAACGCAGGTCGCCTCGGTGGGTTTTTCTTTGCTTCCACGAGAATGCTTCAGTACCAAACAGTTAGGTACAATATTATTTCCACTATCGGCGCTGAAGTTAATTATCAAAATATGTGTAATTTTACACGCTCCCATTATTCACGGTATATACAAAGCATAAAAACATCTCAAACACCAGGAGTTCTTAAGATCCTAATGTCAACGGCAGTCTTTCAACTAAGATTGACCTAAACAACAGACTGATCCATCAGAACTGAAGATGTTCAGGAAGAAAAGTTGTATGATATTTGCCAAGTTGACAATACTATTACTTGCCGTGACATTGGACGCGAGGCTGTACGACGGAAAGAATTGCTGTCCTTGGTACCAATTGGAAATGCGCTTGAAATACCCGTGCGATGAATGCCAAAACTACCCTCATTTTGAAGATTTGGATAAAGGCATAGAACATGCTACCTATGAAAGTCCAGGTAACAGGTCGTGGTGTTACCAGAAGGTATGCAACGACGGGCGTGTAGTAATCGATGGTTATTGCGGGAATGGATCGTGCAATGCACAAGGTTGCGACTGTATTGGAGGATGCATAGCTCCAGGTACTAATTTCTTGTCTTCTACATTCTTGACTCTTTACCAAATCTATCATCATCATCATCAGCTGCATGGTGCCCACTGCTAGACGAGGGCCTCCCCCAATGATTTCTGATCAATTGGGGGGAAATGCCAATAATCGAAGGCGATAGCGCATAGGCTCGTTTGCGATCGTAGTTGTGGTTTAACTCACAGAGGGCGCCGCTGCCCGTCCTCTGGAGGGTTCCCTCGGTATCCTTTTACGAACCCCACGACAGGAAAACGAGCGGCTTCTGTACCTAACTTGCAGGCATTTTTCCAGGTGACCCAATCACTGAAGCATTCCTTGCGTGCCTTATGCACTCAGTGTATTAGTATTTTATTATTATTATGAGCCACTGTTGTCCCACTGCAAGGCAAAGGCCTCTCTCCCCTCCTTCCACGCCATGCGATCTTGGGCGGCGTTCCACCATCCTTTGTCGTGAGACACAAGCTCGTCACTCCAACGCTTTCTGGGGCGACCACGTAGTCTCTTGCCATTTGCTGGTAGCCATTCGGTTGTTTTTTTGGCCCAACGGTTTGGTTCCATTCGGGCGACGTGTCCGGCCCAGTCCCACTTCAGCTCAGCTGACCTCCAGTGTATTAGTATACTTAATGTTTTTTTTTTATTTCAGGGGAATCACAGTACATAATTGAGAATTATGTTAGATTGTACGGAAGGAATCATTGGTCGGCATTGTTCACAAGTTTGTCCGACGGCAGGTTCGAGACGCCTTTCCCCATAACTAAGTCTATAATCACGATAGTTCCAAACTATACAAATAGGACTAGAAGTAGAACCACCACACGGAAATTACCTAAGATAAAAATCGATAATCATAATTAATAAAGAATGAAAGAATATCAGCCATACATACAACATTTCTGCTAACTTGTTTAGTAACTATATTTTAATTAAATATCAATCAATACATTTCAGGCCTTTTTATTCCCAAAGCGAGGTAGGCAGAGGCACTTGCTTAATGAACAAATGCCCACGGTTTACCAAGCGTATTTAACCCAACGTGACAGGGGGTGAGCCCATCGCCGTTATAAGGTTCACACACCTTGTGGTGTGCGGGTTTCATCACGATGTTGTCCTTCACCGTACGAGCGTTACGTTGCGTACATAGGAAAAAGAGTCCCATTGGTACACGTCCAGTAGCCGGACTCGAACCCGCGACGTCCCGGTTACAAGTCAAGTATCCGACCAACTGGACCACAAACGATGAAATTAAACCTAACGAAAGAAGTGTAAGATATAGAATAGATATAATAAGGACCCCGAGCAATGGTCTTAGTGGTAATGGTTTATTATTTATTATTATTATTAAACGTTGTTAGGCTCGTCCATGCGACCAACTTTTACTATGGCGACTACACGTGGGGAAATAAAGAAAAATGTTTCAATACCCATACAAAATATAATCTCCCGAGGCAATTTTTTTCTATTGCCATAGTAAATGTTTTTAAGACCATTGCTTTTACACGCAGGATTTCGGTAAATGTAGAGAGTAGGTCTATCTAAAGTTTTAAAAGTGAGTGAGTTTTAGCGGAAAGTTTTCCGCTAGAACGGTGATCTTTCTGGGAGGTAGGTCAGAAGATATGTATGTACCAGCACGTAACGTAAGTAACTTTTGATAAGTATAAAATTAACAAAAAGTTTCTTAAAATAATTATTTTTGGTTTGGACCACGTCTGTTTGACGTCACCATTGCTGCATACAACTTATATTGTATTATCACACACACATAGACTGGTTTATAAAATGTCTGTTTTGATATTCATATTAATAGTGGTGTACATGTCGAATGAAAAGTGTTTCGTTCAAATTTCTAGAATGTTATGGTACCTACCTATTCGTTCGGGAAATACTTATATGTACTAGTTCAATAAATCCCTTCATTTTCAACCGCTTTTGTTTACTTGCGTGATATCGTCATTAAATGTAGCTTCGAAAGACAAAACGATATAACGAATGGTGTGAGAATGGTCGTCTTGTGGGCGATTTACTGCTCAAACTGGAAATATCAAGAAGCTGTACAGGTACGACAGTCCAGCCGAGATGTACTGGAAGGAACTTAGGAGTTTCAGGTTATTGATGGGGTTAGATTAGGTAGGACACATACTAAGAGTATCGGTGATAGGCGGCTATGGCCCGATAATCCCTTTGGTACCCTAGACATTCCTTCGGTCGCCATTTACTAAACATGAATAAATATATCTAGTATCAATATTTTCATGAACTCGAACGATCACGAGACTCGCATAAGTAAGGATCTCTACCTCCCTACAGAAATAAATGTAAGTAAAATTGTTCGTGACATTTATTAACTTACACATACAACAATAATACAATACAATATATCCCAGATGACCAAACTGCTTGGTCCGCTTTCCGTACAGATTTAACCAAGTCGACAGCTCAGCAGCTGCTTTGAAGCTTCTGTCAATTATTATTTATTCTACAGCTTCAGCTTTAACTAACAACATTGGTTTTTGTATCGATTAGATTATCCTAGACCAAGCCTAAGTTCTGGAATGAAACAGATAAGTTTAGTCAAACTTCATACTGTCCCTCCAAAAAATAAAAGTAAATAAACTGCATACGATCGTACTCCCATGTCTCATACAAAAGATCTATCCAGCCGAGGTTGATTGGGTTGAAGTTGTTACAACGATAGCACAACAACAATTTTGTATGAGATTTTTTGTCACATTAATTATTTTACAAAATTATGGACTTTTCAGACTAATTTTTGAAGAAACGCTTTCTATTTGAATTTATTATTTATTTATTGGTTCATTACTATCTTACAAAACAGATCAAATATTATTCTAAGTCCTGCGAAACTGTTTACACAGTTTGTCTGCAAAATCTGGATCTCTAAGGTTACAACACTTTTATTAATTTAAATAACAAACTAGAAGAGAAGAAATATTCTAAGTAAATTTTTAAAAATGGCTAATTTGGTTCTTTTCTGGTATCCTCAGGCAAATCATTGAAAAGATATGGTAGTTGCTTATTTAATGTTCTGTCTCCATGATTATTGACTGCTAATATGTAGAAATTTATGTTTTAAGCTGACTGGGAATATTCTAAATATCTATCTATCTATCTACACACATCAAAAATGTCTAGGGATCAAGTACATTTTAGAATATTGCAATCAAGAATATATTTTACAAAAACTGAATTCATTTATAATTTAGTCAAAATGTTATATATGTTTATATAAAACTGGACCTATTTCGTCGAAGTCCAGGGAAGGTTTAAAAGGTGTATTTCCATACTATGGCAAAATAAATGTTTGCCGAGACAGCTAGTTGTAGTCTGTTTTGGTTTTGATAATTACAAGTAGTTTAATAAATCGCAGTTGAATGGATTCTAGTTTGGTAATATATGGTTTGAACGTTAGTCCATAACTATCAAGAGCGTGCTCAAAATAGAATCTATTAGTGAAAAATATAAACACTTTAATACAGAAGAATGAACTTTAAAGTTTAGATAGAATTTACCTAAAAGTATCCTTAGTTTGTCACAAATGTAATCAATATGATGAGACCAAGAGAAGTTTGTGTCAAATATAACACTTACTACGTCCATATCATGCTGAACTACTTTACTTTTATTAGTTGAAGTATTGTACGATCCGTTGCAAATACTCCGAAGCTCAGGAACCTCTGTGTAGGGCCTGTGGGTTTTGACCTGTTTTTGGTCAAAATCGCCAAAGAGGGTCCAGCATTTTTCTGTGTTCGGATGAAGTATGAATGATTTTTTTAATAAAATAGCTGAAATGTAGATGAAGAAATTATCAACATTTATCATATGGGGACGTGTACACAGCAGCCTGTGCTGGGCCCGCAAAATACGCAAATTCAAGAATATGCCCTTACATTAATGACTGTTTCATCATTTCCTGGTGGCAAGACCAATCGCTGCCAATTATCGATACTGCACAGCCTCTTTTACTTTATAATTATACCGTTGTTACACAAGTTCACTGATAGGTAGCAATTATTTTCTATTCGTAGAAAAACGTAACACAAACAAAACAAAGTAATTTCTAGAAAGAGTTCCAGATAAGGTCGTATGTTGTACAGCGTCGTAGTCAAATGATTTCCGCGTAATATTAATACAATTTATGTATTACATACACATGCATACATACATACACACACACAGATACATACATACACACACACATACATACACACGCTCACGCGCGTCCGTAATCCCCAAAAATAATAGAACGAACATAGACTTTATTTGCATGAAACGTGGCTCTTACAATATTATTTAACCCAACATGGCTAGGCCTATCGCCGTTACAGGGTCTAAACAACGGTGGTAGTCACATAAGTTTTCATCACGATTTTTTCTTTACCGTAAGAGCGTTGCCTAGCTCACGTAGCCTCTAAAAGAGAGACCATTGGTGCACGTCCAGTACAAACGGTCTTAAACCCATAACCTCCCATTTTCAAGTAGTCACCATTATATGCTCGCAGACGATAATCTATATGTATATTTCTGAACAAACTTGCCTGGCTATCCGTCAAGCAGGCCTAGCACGCGCGTCCAGAAAGACACGACATAGCACAAATACGCACTGTGATTGGCTGTTATGTCACGCTTCGTGCAACTGAGCTTGTTTAACACATCGCAGAGCGTTATATGCCTTGTCACTTATTTCTCGGAGTGCTATGATATGTGTTAGGGGGGCTGAAAAGACCTACCTCCGTACCATGATGTCCTATAGTGGTATTGTTCTGGTTGTGTGACAGGGTGATATAACACTGTCACACAGCGTAAACAATATTACTTTAAAGTCTCATAGCACGGGGCCTGTTTCTTTACCTAGCTTCGAGTTCATTGTCGATGACAATACTAGTGATGCGGCTGATAGTGTCCTTACTAGGAGTAGTATTTCAATTGGCTGTAGAAACGTTATACCACCTCCTTTTCTTCTGAAGCTCAAACCGTAAGGTTCTAGTGCCCCTAAGGTCACTTAAAGGCCTTGTCCGGTCCTACATCGCGCCCGTTGCTGTGCTACCTCTCGGGGTCGTTCTGTAAATTCCCGCTCTGACCTACCTACATACAGAGCGGATATGTCTCTTTCCTTGCGGTTCCACGTAATATCATCTTCCGGTGTATGAAAGTTCCAGTCTATGAAAGGCCGATTTTCAGCCCACCGTGCGTCCCCATAGGCGCGTTAGGCAGGTAGTTTCAGACTATTTGAGTGAAACGGTATTTGGTACTGTCTGGCATTCAGGAGATATTGCTCTTTCGCGTGGTACTGCCGCCCATCTCGGGTCCTTTTGATCAGGCAAAGGGCGCGAGCACCACTCTATGTCCTCGATGACCCCGTTTAGGACGCCTTAGGCCAGACAAGAGTATTTAGTTGTCTGATGCCCGAAAAAGAATCCTTACAACAGAAAAATAAGTACCTACTTCGTTGTCGTTACCTACAACATTTTTTCAATTATCGCTAGAGAAGTAAATTGAAATATAAGTAGTAATTTTCGCTCCCATTATTCATGGTCTATTAAAATTTAGCAAAAAAACCTTTAACATCAGGTAACCTAGTCAAGTGTTGCGAGATGGTTTTCGACTGAAATTGTTTTTAAAGAAGAAAGGTGACAAAAGATATATTTACAACGTGTCCAGAAAATAATGGTGATCCTTGATGGTAGCTGTGGATGGAGGGATTTATTTTCTTTGCCTTTCCGATATTTACGATTTATACGTTTGCGTTTGCTTTAGGTGCTTTTTGCTGAACACATGGAAAAGATGTTCCAATGCAAGAAAACATCATTGAACATACTTAATTTATTGACAATACTAGTCTTTGACATGAAATCGGACGCGATCCATGTGGAACTTGAGAAATGCTGCTATTGGACAATCTTGGAGATAAAATTAAAGGATCCGTGCGACGAATGCCACAAACACCGACACTTCGCAGAATTGGAAAAGGGCATGTCCTTCTACATCGATTATACTGGAACAGAGACATCGTGGTGTTACCAGAAGGTATGCAACGATGGAAAGCCGGTCAAAGGCACTTACTGCGGGAGAAACATGTGCAATCCTTTCGGTTGCGACTGCATTGGAGGATGCATAAGACCAGGTATGTCCTACTAATAATACGAATAATTTGGAACGGCTATCAACACAAATTTATTTTAAATGTATCGTTCTTTTTCTTGGTCACGGCAACGCGCGTGAACGACTGGTCCGACTTCACTGTTATTATTTTTCTTTGTTGAGTTTGTTACTGATAGCTCTTTCTTAAAAAATAATGCGAAAGATTACACTATTTCTAACCAAATTCATAGTAAAGACGCACGCAGAGCGAAAAGGTCCCGTGGGTCAGCTTGTTGCAGATACAAATTATAGTGCTAAGACTGGACGTAACTTCCTAAAAGCTGCCTAACCCAGCCGAACTCTTCTGTTTACCTCGTCCTCGAAGTTGTTTCTACCCAACTGAAATGTCTGCCCAAGGTACACATATTTTTTTAAAAACTTCGAACATGGTACCATGTACCTACTGAAATCGGTTCCGGTAGAACATGTTCATTAAACATGACCTTGGTTTTATCCAAGTTTATCCGTAGGCCGATCTGTAGAGAAGAATCAGCTAGGTCATTCAACATCCGTTGAAGGTCCTGCTGCGTTTCTGCCATGATGACGATGTCGTCTGCAAATCGCAAATAAGAGATGTGTTCGCCATTGATGTTGATGCCACGTCCTTTCCAATGCAGCGTCTTGAACATATCCTCCATTGTATTTGTAAACAATTTCGGGGAAATAACATCCCCTGGTCTCCCTGTCTACCCTGCTTTCGGAATAAAAGGCGTGAAGTTGTATTTTTTTTGTCACTCTATGTGTTATATATAAACAAGCGTTTGACCAGTCATGCCTGACGTTAAGCAGATATGTGGTCTATGCTATGGAGCACACTTACATGAATGACGTACCTAAATCAAATTGAACTGTTTCGTCCGTATTCAGCATACATTTAACCAGATTTTGAGACCTCGGACTGCACTAGAGCTGATCTAACACAGTTTATTTTTTATCCCTTGAGAGGACATGGATGGAAAGTAAAACAGTTGTGACATGGAAATGGGGAACATAATCTAGAAAAATTTAATTTGCCAGTAATTTATTTCTTTCCAAATAATGTAATGATGGTTCGTTTCAGGACAAGGAAAGGACATAATTGCAAACTATATGCGGAGATTCGGATCGTCTCATCTGAAAGCCATCGTCGCGAGCGTCAGTGACGGGATATGGGACAACTATCTGATAGGAGCGAGGATTTTTGAATAGAAAATAGTT
Organism: Conopomorpha cramerella; assembly: GCA_012932125.1. Classification (NCBI taxonomy): domain Eukaryota; kingdom Metazoa; phylum Arthropoda; class Insecta; order Lepidoptera; family Gracillariidae; genus Conopomorpha; species Conopomorpha cramerella. The sequence goes on from SJJU01007409.1 coordinate 14,294, forward strand.
TTCCTATTTAACCTACTTCAAAAAGTAGAAGGTTCTCAATTCGTTTGTATTTGTATGTCTGTTACCTTAACTTTCGATTGATGTGATGCATGACGACGCTTTACGTGTCGTCCCATTCATTCATTTAATTCAGTCCTGATAATTGGCATCCATGACAAAACTACAAAAAAAATATATTTTACAGGATAAAATTGGTTCTTTTTGTTTAATATGTTCTGAATATTGCACGTTCTACAATACGACTTGCGTATTAACTATTACCACTTCCAAATCATCACAAGGCACAATTAGTTTAAGTAAACCAATCCTGTTTAAAATCCAATAACTAATAAATCTTGTACGACTTAGGTGCAAGAAAGTACTCAGTATCATCCAGTGGAGGATTAGTCCATGCTACATACGCACTAAGGAATTATATTTATCCATTTCCTCTGTGGTCCATCTGTACTCCGAAATGGTGGAGTTATAAGAAATACCTCTCTCATCAGCAATACCTTCACGCAAGTTGCTTCAGTGGGTTTTTCCTTTTAGCTTCCACGAGAATGATTCAGTACAAAACAGTTAGGTACAATATTATTTCCACTATCGGCGCTGAAGTTAATTATTAAAATATATGTAAATTTACACGCTCCCATTATTTACGGTATGTGCAAAGCATAAAAACATCTCAAACACCAGGAATTCCTAAGATCCTAATGTCAACGGAATTCTTGCGTCTGAGATTGACCTAAAAAACAGACCTATCCATCAGAACTGAAGATGTTCCTCAAGAAAAGTTGTATGACGTTGGTCAACTTGATAATACTATTACTTGCCGTGACATTGGGCGAGAGGCTGTACGATGGAGAGAATTGCTGTCCTTGGTACCAATTGGAGATGCGCTTGAAACACCCGTGCGATGAATGCCGCAACTACCCTCATTTCATAGATTTGGAATTTGGCATAGGATTTTCTAGCTACATACCAGATAAAGAAGACGTGACGTGGTGTTACCTGAAGGTATGCAACGACGGGCGTGATATAATCGAAGGTTACTGCGGGAGGGGATATTGCAATGCACAAGGTTGCGACTGTATTGGAGGATGCGTAGAGTCAGGTACTATTTTCCTGTATTCTACATTCTTGACTCTTTAGTTTTTTTAATTTTATTTATTTAGGACAACCAACAAGTCAAAAATTGCCGAAACTGAACAAACAAAACTTAGGCGAGGGTTGGCTCAATAAGCATGCATAAGTGCTGTATGCTAACATAAATGAGTCAACAAAGCCAAATAACAAAAAAAAAATTAACATAATAAATTAATGACAGTGCTCACCGTGTAATGGTTAGCTTCGATTTCACTGCTTTATTGAAGCTATGTGTCATTAAAATATCTATGTCCACATCTTCCTTTCTGGTAAAAATATTGTAATGGGTCGTTATGCGATTCAGTGGGCTAAAGAGTTTAAGTTTTGAATTTGAAGGATTGAGACCGAAAAGTTTGTAAATATCGGGACGGGGGATATCTCCCGAAAAAATGGTATATTAAAGTGGATTTTTTGCAAGAGAGAAATTTAGTTAGTGTTTTCACCAATTTATGTAAGAAGCATAAATCAAGCACAAGACGACGGTCCTTCAAAGTAAGTATTTTGAGTAAGGATTGGCCTGATATGTTATATGCCACAGAAAACGTTTTTGAATATTGTCAAACCTTTTGTTATTAATGTCGCAGTGGGGCGACCAGACGAGACTAGCGTATTCCAGCGATGAACGCACGAACGCGTTGAATAGGGCTATTTTTGCGTTGGTGTTTTTGAAATGTTTGCTACGTCTTATTACAAATCCCAAGGTTTTAAAGCGCTTTGTTACAATATATTTAACGTGCGGGATAAAGCTAAGTTGTTTATCAAATGTTATACCAAAACTATACGTGCGGCATATGTACCTAACCTGCATGCATTCTTTCCAATCACTCAAGTATTCCTTCCTTCTTACTACATTTTCTTTTAAGCCACAGCACACGCTCAATGTCTCAGTATATTTAATGTTTTTTTTGTTATTTCAGGACGCACAGATAACATAATTGAAAATTACTTAAGAAGGTACGGACTAGGTCATGTGTCGGATATGGTCACAAGTTTCTCCGACGGTAGGTTCGTGACGCCACTGCCTAATAATACTACCACCTTAAATAAGCTTCTATCGAGGGCAACTACAAAATTAAATAGGAGTACGACCACACCGCTACCGTTTACGAAAAAAAAAGAATTAAAGTTGCTCTAATAAAGAATATCATCCATGCGTACAACATTACTGCTAACTTGTTTAGGGACTATGTTTTATTTAAACCTAAAGAAAGAACGATGTATATCAAACGTAAGTGTGCATTTCGGTATATGTAGATAGGCCTCTCTGCAAACAGTTAGCACTCAGGCGAGTGGCTCACAGATAAAAAATGGGTAGGATAATCTGTGCAGATACATGCAGAACTTCTGACCTGCCTCGCAGAAAGATACCTTTTACTTCCCTTTTCTGACGTCATCGTTTTAGCGGAAAACAAGGTGAGAACCCCGAACCTAGCCGAAACCTATGTTCAGTAGATAATATAAACTGGGCTGAGTCTTAGGTATATTCCTGGAGACCCAGCTGATTGAGAACACTTGGTTGTGTTGTAGATTGTACTTTAATGTATAATGTACAATGTAACTTTTAAATATGTAGGCGGACAAAAGGTCGCGTCGCATTCCGTGGCGTAGAGGAGAGCGAGTGATGCAGCGGGGCGACGGCGGCCGAGATAGGGTTGCGGCGGGGTCCACTCGACGTGACGCAGGAACCGGTCCTCCGTCGAACCGTTGCTCATCCGGAGAATAAGGCGCGTTGTGTTAGATGGTTGCTACACCATACGTTTAGGCGCTATATGTGCCTGAACAAATGGTTAATAAGGTTGAATTTTCTACTTTTAACTGCAAAAAGATATAACGATCGATCAAAGACATTTGATACTTATGCAAATATGGCGATGTAATAGCCCTGCGAGCCCCCTAAAACTATGAATGAAGCTCAGGTCAGAGACAGTTCATGTTTTAAAATAAACAGCAAGAGCTAAAGATCAAGATGAAAGAAAGAAAAATCTCTATAATTAACCTCCCCTACGCGTGTTTTGTCTATTGCATGTGTTTTGAAGCCTTTGTCAAGAGACTATCCAAGGCAGTCCAAACTTCAATGACCATTATTCAAACTCAAAAATCCACTATTCGTCAACAGATATTAAGACGGACACTAAAATATGGAGCTTATAAAGAGGGTTCTGGGTAGGAATGTTAGGCTCAGGTCCTTACTTTGTAAAATATAGTGGAGCAAAACGCTAAAAAAGCCAGAAAGTTGACGGGCAGAAGACCCAAATCGGAATAAAGTCTCAAGGAGGCAGTGAAAAGTAGTAAAATCCGACGATGAAAAGTTTTCCCTCTCTGAGACCCCTGAGACAGACGTGATGCTACAAGCATATGTCACGTGCATAAAGATGTATGCATTTAGTAACATTTAAAATACATTTTCTCTTAAAGTAGCACCACTTTGATATAAGACCTATTTAATCTTAGTACGGAATCTAGCATACTATATTCACAAAACCATAACATTTCTATCACTGGTTTATAAGAAAATGACTTGTGAAATGTTATGAAGTGCATACACATCTACGCACGTCACTGTACATAATATGTTAATGGAAACGCAAATTACCTACCACAATCAGCGCAAAAGTTAATTGAATATAGGTAATTATTATCGCTTCCATTATTCTCGGTCCATTTTGAAAATAAAACTCATCTCAAACACCATAATACATCCTAGCCAAGAATCGGTGAGATTGTTTTCATCTGAGATTTATTTTAAAGCAAGCAAGAATAAAAATCAAGAATTTTATTATCTTTTAGAATGTACTTAAAATCTGCAATTTTGTACTTCTAGCTCACTCTTTTTGTAAATCATCGGAAAAGGATAGAAGCTCAAGACCTGTTTTTTAAATCTAATGAACTGTACTGAGTAGTACAGCTCTACGCAGAACTAGTAGTTGATACCCACGTCAATGAATTATCCTCATTGTAAAGTGACATTTATTTCCAAAGCACGAAGAATCTGATTTCAACTGTCTCTTTGTTTTCAACTGTGTATTTGTACAGCTCATTAGCTTCTAGAATGTACATGACAGTCTGTCGTTTTGTACTTCTATCTCTAAGTAGGATACCAGAGACGGCCAGAAGTACAAAATTACAGGGTTTCAACTATATTTTAGAAGCTAATAAACAACTTGTGCGTGTGTGCATAAGATGATATCAGAAGATGTACCGGAAAACTACCTTGAAATTGGTCAATTTATTGACAATACTATTATGTGCCGTGAAATTGGATGCTGCGCAGGACCTTGAAGGATGTTGTCATTTTATATTTTTGGAGTTAAGTTTAAGAAACCCGTGCGACGAATGCGGATACCATGGTTTAATGGTTTTGGAAACAGGCAAACGGGTTGTCCCCCCCTCAAATGATACAAAAGATTTAACATGGTGTTACCAGAAGGTATGCAACGACGCAAATAACGTAGTCGGTTATTATTGCGGGAAAGGTCCATGCAATGGTTTGGGTTGCGACTGTACTGGAGGATGCATAAGTCCAGGTATCTACAGAAACAAAAACATATATCTAAACTTAAAATATTACTGAAAGTCGCTACTGAAATTCAATCACAATTTCCTTGCTAGGTTAGGCTAGGCTAGAATTATCTTTGGAGAAGTAGATTTTTTCCTGGGTACTTGTCTGGGTCACGCGGGCGGGGACTCGCGCGCCCCTAACACGGCGCCTGAGTGGCGACGGCGGTACCGTGGTGACCCTGTTACGGCCGTACGACATCGTGAGCTGAGGGTGCGTAGATCGCCTCCATTCCGGTGACGGTCCGCGAGGGCCTAGCGTGGCTGGGGCCACCCTTGGACATAGTGGCTCAGGCTGTTCCGGGGGTCCCGGCAAGCGAGTAGGGTATCCATAACGGATTTCCCCACGATAAAAAAGGTACTTGTCTGGGTAGAACAGGAGGACTCAAGCACTGCATATTTGGAATTCCGTATCTACACTTCAAGACAAGAGAAACTTCAAAACATTGTTGTAAACCTTCCGATCTTCAGGAATCACAGTTATGTAAATTGGTGGAATTATCCCAGTAACCTTGTTGTCCGTCCAACCCCTGAATCGTATAGGAGTAAAATAAAAAAAAATACACTTCACGCCTTTAATCCCAAAGCGGGGTAGGCAGAGCCACTTGCTAAAGCAAATACCCACAGTTCACCAAGCGTGTTTAACCCAACGCGACAGGTGGTGAGCCCATCGCCGTTATAGGGTTCACACACTTTGTCGTATGCAGGTTTCATCACGATGTTGTCCTTCACCGTACGAGCGTTGCGCTGCGTACATAGGCTCTGAAAAAGAGTCCCATTGATACACGTCCATATAGGAGTTACATTAATTAGTATTTATATTTCAGGGGAAGAAAAGGAAGTGATAGTCAAATATGTGAGGCGGTTCGGATCAGCCCACATAAAGCATATCGTAATAAATCTCACAGACGGACTGTTTTACAGCCACTTCATAGACGGTTTGGTATTTGATTAAGTGTCTGAACTCTCGTCTTGAACTGTTAAATTCAATAAAATTATCTATGTGACAATATACTTGGTTACTTAACCTGAACCATACGAGTATTCATGAAAAAAAAGACGCAATATATAGAGAATCAAAAATTGTAATTTACAATAATAATTGTCGTGTTTTTAAGCAGACGCGGATGACTGTGCTAGCAATTTTAGTGGGTAATATGCGCCTTGGAGCTCCTGCCGAGCGAAGCATCTAGGTCTCTCGCTCTCAGCGATACGAGATGATAGAGATAGAATCATGCTACGGAATAGATGACCGCCATGGACTAGTTAAGTGGTCAGGACATTCTACCTTTAGGTCGGACGGCGCAGGTTCGGCAGCTGATGCATTTGTTGTGGTAGTAATAACATTAATCTATTTATGAAATTATATCAGTCTCTGGCACCCATAGTACAGGGGTAATCCTACTTCGGAGTGTGAAATGTCCCGTGATGTACTTAAGTATATGTAATTTACTAGTAGATGACTTCTATTAATTATCCTACGTATTTTAATACCTAACCAAAAATGCGATCTGTATCTTGGTGTGTAAGAACTATTACTGCATCGAATGTTGAAGTATTGCTAGAATCTAGTGGGTAGGTACTTCATAATATGTTGTACAGGCACACAAATACGTCAAGATGTTGGGAGATTACAGGGCCAACCTAACCATCAAACATAAGTGTTTATAGTCCGTCCACATACATGTATGTCCTGACCACATATATTTTTGGTCAAATCGGCACATAGTAGTAAGGAAGTAAGCAAGCAAGTGAATAAGTGGCCGACCCGATCCCTTGGATCGTGTTGACCCTGAACTGGGAAAAAAAGTAATTGATAAAGCCCGAAGTGTAAGTGGTCCCTTATGGGGTTGAGAGGAATTATTAATTAACTTAGTCCGTTTTCCTAGAGATTAGCTCGTATTAACCACGAAAAAAATGTAAGAACACGGTAAATTCAGGTTGCGGGCTTAAATACTTTGAACAGGGAATCCGATGGGACCAAGTATCACTTTACGGGAAACTAAGAGCTTTGATGACCTTTTTGATATCAAATATTGTACTCCAAAACGTGATTGGTCATTGGAAAGACTAAAGTAATAAAACAAAACACACACTTAACGCTTTTTAATTCCGAAGCGGGGTATGCAGAACGAGGATTCCACGGTTCACTAAGCTTGTTAAAACCAAATTGATAGGGAGGTTTTCACACCTTGTGGTATGCATTTTTCTTCATCTATCGGAATTTTTCACTCATCGTATAAGCGTTCCGTAGCGTACAAAAAGCTCTAAAAAAGAGAAATTGAATTCCCGTTCTGTAATTGCAAGTACTCGTTAACAAATACTGCTCCTAGATAGATTGGTAGATATTTCGTCTCCTCGGGCTTCCTTGTCGAGTGAGCTACATGCAGTTCCGTGCAGTTTTATCTCTGTGCAGATAGGCTGGCCACGAACTCCGTATCACTTGTTAGGGTTGGGTAGTTCTTCTCTTCTCGACACACTTCTGTGCTTTGATAATGACGTTCCCTACACACAGGACGATTCGGAAGTACCCTTTAAGCCGAAGTTTACTGTAGAACCTATTGAGTCTCAAGCATTTTTTCAGCAGAAGTCAATGCCACTTGTCAAGAAAAAGATCGAGTTTGTATGTGGAGGTCAAATATTGTTGTTGTTTCAGGGAATTGTCACGTGCTGAAATGCACTGGAAAGTAGAGCATAGAGAAACAATATACTACGAATTCCAAAGGGAATTGCAGAACGCCATGTTTACAAAAATGTATCCCAAACACAGCGTCTGTCGAGTCCGATAATCAATAATAATTAAATAAATTAAATACACAACACAGTATTTTGAACAATTACCAAATAAGTTAATTGAAATACATGTTGTAAGCAATTTGTTTCGCTTCCACGTTTCACGGTTAATTAAATTTTGAAAAAGACCACATCTCAACAGCATATACCCTAACTAACATGTCAGTAAGAAAGTTCTATTCTTAGGGTTTTACGAATAATGACGGAGTAACTATTCCAAATGTATACTAAACTCAACTAATTAGTCCATTACCGAATAACCAGTTCCTGTATTATCATTGACACTGCGTTTTTTTTTGTGCAGGAGTCAACAGTTCCACTAGAAAATGGTCAATAGGAACCAAAATCCTTTGGCAAAGAAAACATTGTTGCTTCTAATCTTGACCGTTACACTGGAAGTTTGTTACGGGCAAAGGGAAGGATGCTGTCCGTACACAAGGCTGGAGATAAAGTTGAAATCCGCTTGCGACGAATGCCACAACTACGAATATTTAATTGATTTGCCACCAGATCAAGGTACGTCCCCGGACATAGACTATACAGCTGCCGAAACGACGTGGTGCTACGCGAAGATATGCAACAATGGAAAACCAGTCGTCGGCACTTACTGTGGGAAAAACTCTTGCGATTTGTACGGATGCAACTGTCCCGGCGGATGTATTAATCCAGGTAAAAATACGACTTATCATCAGGATTTGCGGGCCCGTTGGTGTAGTGATCAGCATGTCTGCTACGTAGGGCCGTGGGTTCGATTCCCACCGCTGGCAGGTATTTAGGTGATGAGCTTTTAAGTACTTGTTGGATGTGTCTGGGTGTTTTATTTATATAAGTATGTATTTAAAAGAAAAAAAAGTATTTAAGTAAATATATCCCGTTGTCTGATTTCCATAACACAAGTGCTTTAGCTACTTAACATGGGATGAAGGCAATATGTGTGTTGTTGTAAAATATTTATTTATATTTATTTGCCTCTTTGCTATGTAGCTTTCTAAGTAAGGCAGTAATTTTTAAAGATGCCACAAGACCAGTAATAGAAAGTGAGGAAATGTCATTTAGTTTTGAGTTTTGATGCTATAATCTCAGACCAAAAACAACTATTAGACTTGCAATCCGAAACTGACGTTAAGTATGAAACGAGACAACAATAAGGACGGACATGGAGGAGTGAAAGAGTAAGAGATAATATCTTCTGTCTCTTACTGGGTCTTCTCTTATCGGGGTCATACATATCAAATTAGTAGTATAAGTGACAGTTTGGATCAAGAAGCACGTCGATATATTTTGATGGGAAAGAGACAGACTGAAGGTGGTATACGGCTTGCAAGTCTAGTTGTGTTTGGTCTGAGGCTATAATAATAGTTCTTCTTAAAACTATAGTATGTTTTTTTTATGTATTTTTAAAAAGGAAACTTTTTAAATTTATTTTTACCTCATTCATGTTCTGTAATTTATAATATTATGTACAATTACTGACGATAATATTAATAGTATAATAGTAATATTAGTACAATAATTAAACATGAAACGAACACAAAAAGAAAAATTAAAAAATAAAACTACACACAAAAAAAAGAGAAAAAAAAGAATAATAACAATAACAATAAAACATTCAATTCTTAACCTAGTACTCCACCCCGATCCACATCTGATCCGCAAGTGCCCATTATGTTTTTTATTAATTCTAATTAATAGACGAACTATTTGACAGATTCACTTCTTTGCGAAATAATTTTGCTAGGTTTTCTTCGATAGAGATGTAATTTCATAATTCGATTAACAAACGAATTTAAACTGTGCCTAAATAATGTATTTTTCCCAAAATGACAATATTTTTTTAAAATACAAAAAGATATGTCAAAACGTTTGTTGAATTAGTGAACAGACAGGTCTCAGTATTATGACTCTTATCTTCTTTTTTTCAGGCCAAGGCATAAACATAATATCAAACTATGTGAAGAAATACGGCTCGGCTCATGTCAAGACTATTGTATCGACTGCCACTAATGGAATAACTTACACCCACGTCCGAGAAGTGTTGAATTTTTAAATAAACAGAAATAAAACGCTTTTTAATCTTGCCACCAACACTTGCGAAGTAAATACCCATAAATGTGAAGGGAATGGGCCTGTCGCCGTTATAAGGTTAATATAATTTGTAGTATGCTGGTTTCCAGTGGCGTGCACACCATATAGGTAAAAAGACACTGCCTACCTTAGTATTTTGGTTACCCGACCTAATAATAGAGTTATTGCTAGATCCTTTTTTGTTGTACTCACGACATAGGCTAACGAAGGTCTTGTGTTTTGTGGGTGAGTAGATAGGTAGGTACCTATATTTCGTAAAGACAAGTTACCTATACATAGGTGTCAATCCTTGGGGATTACTGCCTACCTTGTCGTAAAGCCTGTGCACGCCACTGCTTGGTTTCTCACGAATGTTTTCGTTCACGTATGAGCGTTGCGTAGGGCATACCCATGTACAGGTTTAATACCACAAACCACTCCAATCGGCCACAATGGCTTTATTAAAAAAAGTTATTCGAAGGAAGGCAGTTCATTTGTTAGATTTTCCCGGCAACACTTAGT
>SJJU01007410.1:0-18334 GCA_012932125.1 Conopomorpha cramerella
CAGCGTTCCAAGAAATAAGTGACAAGACATGTAACGCGCTGCGATTTGTTGAAACTAGCCGAGTCGCACAAAGCGTGACATAACAGCCAATCAGAGCGCGTATTTGTTCTATGTCATGTCTTTCTTGAGGCGTGTGCTAGGCCGGCAGGATGCGTCAAGGGATGAACTCCATCCTATTCTTATGCCCGGAACTGCTGGGCACGTATAAGTCAAGATCTGCAACAGCGATACACTTCCGGCGCTTTTCGAAACGGTCGGTTATTCGATACTTACATAGAGTTTGACAGTTCATGTATGAAAATATTGATAAAGCAGACAAAGCTACGGAAGTGTATGGTCCTTAAAGTCCTGTGAGTGTACACGTGAGTACGTAAATGCGCAAACATTTATAATAGAAATAAATTATGATAATTTTTAAACCATTTACAATACGCGTGAGAAAATATTTCGGGTCATAAAATAAATAAATAAGATCTTTGTGTATCATAATGGGCCTTAGCATTGTTATTTAAATATCATTTCGTATTTTTTTTATTTCAATTTTCCATTCAAAGACCTATTTACACGCTCGAAAATATGTGAGCAGTGGCGTTTTTTAAAGAAAAAATGTCATAGTTTTTTATTTACAATTTATAACTTTTAAAAATAACCCCTTTCTGAAACTGACTCAGTGTTCCCTTTTTCTATCATTTGACATTAAATTGACGTGTGCCAAGTTGTGTGTAAGTTTCACAATGGTTTAAGTGGAAATTATCGACATAGAATAAGAATAAAAAAACAAAAAAAAACTACAACAAAATTGAACGAACCAACATTTGTAGAGTTTTATTCAGCACTTTTGTCGACGACTGTACACAACCGTAGGGTACATGTAAGTACACAAATGTACACACAAACACAGGGACTTATTTCAGTCGTAATAGCAGTTGTGAATTAAGGTAGAGCCTGTTTGTTTTTATTACACGGCCGCGGCGCTCTGCATGATGAGTTGGGTTGTGCTCAGCGAGCAAACACTTGTATAAATACTAATTATGTATGATTCATATTGTATGTTATGTAGTACAGACGCGTGCAAAAGTTTTTGTTTTGTGTTTGAACCCTTTTTTAATCGACTTCATTGTTCTTCTGTGTCTTTTCGAAATATCGCACTACTTTTTTTAATTTAATGTACGTATTTATTTATATACAATAAAGCAACAAGGCTTAACAGCATAGAGCCAAAACGCACTTATTGCGATACACTAAAAACATAATAAGATATATACTATATATTTTACATAATAAACGGTATATTTTTTTTTCAAAACTGGTCATCTTGGTTTTATGTAATGTAGTAATTCATTAAATTTTATTTTTATTTTTACATTTAGATATATCTGCTCTGTAATTTAAAGAAAAGTGACATGTACGCCTGTAATAGGAATATTACTAAGACCTATCCTTAACTAAACATATTTCAAATTATTCTGTGTACCATAACATAAATAAATAAAGACTTAAAATGGAGAAAGTTTACAAGTACACTGTTTTTCTTGTATATAACCTCACGTGACGTTTAACTGAGCGAACCGATTCTAATTATCCTTTTTTATGTGAGCTGGTGCTTTTCGTTTGGTCTAATTTCAATTGTTTTCAGTTTTGACAATGGCGTCCGTGAGAAAACCATGTCAATTTTTACTTCTTTGTCTTAGTTGTTTTAGTAGTTTCGTTTGGACTTAAGTTATTATGCAGTGCTATATCTTTTAAGAAAAAAGAACCGACTTCAGGCAGAGCTAGCCGCCCACACGTAATTTTTTAAAAGTTCCTCTCGATATATCGAGTTTGCCACCATCAAATCTTGATTTCCTTATCATGGTACCTTGAAAATAACTTCTTTCCCAGAAAAAAAAATCATAAAAATCTTTTCATAAACAACGGAGTTATCGGCGAACAAACATAAAAAAGCATCTTCGGTCGAATTGAAAAAAACTGCTTTTTTGAAGTCGTTTAAAAAACAAAGTTGAATATTTCACAAAAGCCGTCGTAGGGTAGTAGGAGAAAATAATAAATTTTAGTTCGGGGATTGAAATATTTTCGATGGGTTCGAGTGAAAAACGAGGTAAATTTTAACCGTTAAGATCGATTAATACGACTTCATTTTCATGCCTCTAGCAATAACATTCTTTTTAGAAAGAAATATAGTATTTGGTTAATTTTCCTAATTTAAAAAAGCATGGCAGATAAGTATAGGTACATTCATAAAACAAACCTAAGTAGCATCTCACTGTGCGTCCCTATGTATGCTTAGATCTTTAAAACTACGCAATGGATTTTAATGCGGTTTTCTTTACTAGATAGAGTGATTCTTGAGAAAAGTGAAAACACTACTAATTATGTTTATTTCCAAAACAACGTTTGATGTGTCAGCTAGTTATTTATACAATTGCTCCAAATTATTTGCTCTTGAACGTCCCAGAAAATGGAGCAGTCTTAAGAAGCCCTAATGATTTTGTTTTTCGATACATTATGATTATAAAATCTCGCCACAATATCCAAATATCTATTCCCCACTGACTTACAGCCTAAAGCTCTTATATGACGTCATAATGTCAAACATAGCTTGTCTCTTTCACACAAACGAGTTCATTAGGTTTATGTTTTTTTTGTATTAGTATAGTAATTTAAAGAAAAGAATACAATCTGTTACGAGTGAAGTGTATGCCTGTAATAGGAATATTGCTAGAGACCTATATGTATTCAACTACAAATATTTAAAATGTATTGTGTAATATTCTGTTGGTGTACCATAACATAAATAAATAATAAATTAGGAAGATTTCGAGAATACGAGTCCAACAGTAACCTCCGAATCATAATTTTTCCAAAGCCCACAACTCACACCACTGAGGCATAAAAACACGAGTTTATGTATGTAATGCTAGCTAAATGTTGAAATGACGTCATATAAGGGATCGTAATTCAGAAATAACGCAACATTTGAGCAGTTACGAGCGAACAAACAACAACAGTTAAACTTGTGTAACAAACTTGTTTTAATGTGCCGGCAAAAGGGTTAAATAAGGTACCAGTGCACATTAGAACAATAGGTAGGTTCTATGTACAGTCGGACAGGAATCTGCTCTACCACCTTAAGGCATCAATTATGTAAGTATGTGTATAAGGGCCTGAAGGGGAGAGTTGGCAACAAAACAGGGACGGATAAAGATATTTGTATGGAGTCAAGGGGCCTGAAGGGGAGAGTTGGCAACAAAACAGGGACGGATAAAGATAATTTGTATAGAGTCAAGAAAACGTGTGCGTTGAAAAGAGGCAGGCGCAAGTAGACGCGCACGTCTCCAGAGAATGGCCCGTACGCAGAGAGGCAGGTAAGGCATGGATGGTGGTGGGCATGTCACTGATAATAAAAGGCCCAATTAATTAAACAGGGATAATCCCACCCCCCCCCAAGCCCTACCTGCCTCTCGGCGTACGGGCCATTCTCTGGAGACGTGCGCATCTACTTGCGCCTGCCTCTTTTCAACGCACACGTTTTCTTGACTCCATACAAATTATCTTTATCCGTCCCTGTTTTGTTGCCAACCCTCCCTCTTCAGGCCCCAATTAAGGGAAAACAGCGCGTTAGGTTTTGTGTCGGGTTTTGACGGTAGATGGATTCAAAAACTATGTGCGCCCGACGCGACGTACTACGCACCGCGTGTCCCTAAATGAAGCCAAAGGGTATTTATTTATTTACAAAAACTTAACTGACTTTACATGCATTAAGCTAATACGACGGTAATTCTAAAATAGATTTAAAAAAACAAATCAAAGTGAAAAAACAACACGACAATCTTACTAATAGTATAAATGGGAAAGTGAGTTTATTTGTTTGTTTGTTCCGCTTTCACGCCGTAACTACTGAACCGATTGCTCTGAAATTTTGCAGACGTACAGTTATAAGTCCGTTTTAAATAATAGGGTTTCTTTTTATACAAAAAAAAAAGATATTTCCGAGGGAAAACAAAAATGTTCCTTTATAGCGCAATATAATCGAAATCCACGAGGGCGAAGCCGCGGGCGGAAAGCAAGTAGCATATAAATAACACAAACAAGAAAGCTTAATTCTGCTTACATTAAGGTTGTAACTCGTATGAACGTCATAAGAGTTTCATTTTAATAGACATCGATTTTCATAGTCACATTAATTACCTTTTTTGTGTTTTTGGTTGATATTTTAGTGGCACAGGAAATGTCATAAATACTGGTAAAGCACTTTTTTGGCCGACTGTACCTGAGTTATACCAGGGCACCAACTCTACTGTTTATTTAGAAAGTAAAATTGCTGCGTCAATTTTATAATTTCACAATAGAAGGTTTTCACAATATGTAATACTAAGTAAGGAACTTAGATAATATTCTAAACACACAACTAAAATTGTTCATTACATTTTGTTCGTTTTTTTTTGTGTCTTTGCTTTCTATGTTTCTTTAATTGATAAAATATTAATAGTAATGTACCTACGTAAAGTGCTTTTAATTCAACAGTAATTTATTACCTAAGACAGTTACAACTACTGTTATATGAAAATGTTGTGCATATCTATTATTGATGTAAACACTAGAATTTATTATATGCATTAAGACAAAAAAGGAATTTATCAACATCGGTCTACAAACAAGGGTTTCATCCGCGATAGACTACCTAGGTTACCTCGAATTTGCATTCGTTGGCGCACCGCCTTAACAAATTACCACTATAAGTTAGGTAACAACTTTGCACTAACAGAATTGCTACGTTTTCATTGGTCCATACGCAACGCCATCTGCGTTCTCCTCCCCATTATAGTGTAATAGGGCACTTAGGAGAAAACAATACGAAGCAAATCCTACTTCGAGATAAGTCCTTGGTCATTTAAAAAAAAAAAGGAAGTAAGATTTCCATCCTTTCCGCGCCACCTCCTTACGCGACCTGCTCTGAAATTCCATTTCGCGCGCTTTGTCGCCTTTGACGTTTGTGTGACGTCTGACTGCCTCGAGAGATGTGACGCCGTCTGGGCTGGCGGGAAATAAGTTTTTTTCTTTTTTTTTTTCAATGCAACTTGTGTTTTACTTTTTTTTCTGTGTTTCTTTTTCTGCAGAAGGCCAATGACTTCGCACCGCATGTTTATTATGGCAGTTGTCTGGACTGTGGTAGTGTTTCAGATGAAAACGAAATGTAATGCCTAATGGCTGCATGGAGTCTGCAAGTGAGTTGTAGTTCAGAGCTGTTCTAAATTCAAATTACATGTCAGTTTCTGAAGTAAAATCTTCATAATTTTTCGTCTCGCTGGCCAGACAACATAATATTATTTATATTTTATAAATAATGTATGTACGTAGCAGTCTGAGCAAATAGTTGTGTAGCGAAAAAAAGTATTTTTCTAAAGAACGCTTTTTACTGAGTTAGACTTCTAAGTTTAATAAGTTAATGGAAAATTGTGTTATATGAAGGCTGTATTTATAGAATCCATTTTATTACGTCTTTACGGAAGAAGTACCGAATAGATTTAAAGAAAAAATGTTGATTAGGTAAAATAAAACCTGTCTTTCCTGCGCATTACAGTCTGAAGGTCTTCAAGTCGCGGGTGAATAGGTACCTAATGAACAAGTGTGCTCCATCGTAGACCATATCGCTGCTTAACAACAGGCAGGATGGTGGTCAAACGCTTGTTCCTAGTGATAAAAAAAGCAAACATAAAACAATAAAAAAGCAATCAATTGGGAGGTTCGTTTTTTTTTTTGGAGTAATTTACAAATGTTTAGTAGGTACCCTCCCCATAGCAAACCCTAAGCCAAACATGCTGTTCAATCAATTTAAAATCCCCGAGGGTTCAGCGAGGATCTCCACTTGTCACGCCGCTGAC
The DNA here is from genome assembly GCA_012932125.1 of Conopomorpha cramerella. NCBI lineage: Eukaryota > Metazoa > Arthropoda > Insecta > Lepidoptera > Gracillariidae > Conopomorpha > Conopomorpha cramerella. Next base: position 5,883 of record SJJU01007410.1, read on the forward strand.
GTCCCCCTTTCAATTCATCCATGTCTAAAAAAGATATCTTTTCTTCCAAGTTTTACAGTTTCTATTATTTTTACGCACTTTTCCTTAGTCGTTCTACCCTTTTCGTAAATTACGATGTTGCATGGTTTGTTTGTTGCACGATGTTGCATTGTTGCATGGTGTTGAGTAGTTTTTAAATATAGTTACTTGGTGTTAGTGATAGAATTATGTAAGTTTATTTCTTTTTAATAAATGATTGGACTGAAAGAATTGGATTTACCATTTACGCGAACGCATCATTCCTCTTATTAAAACGAAAATGGAAAAAAGAATTTTTGTTGTAAGAATAAATAAAATTAAAATATTAGTAAATTTTACAGAAGATGTAATGTACATGTAACTGTGTCGAAACGTCGGGCAAATAACGAAGTTTAAACTATTAATATTATGTTGTTAACTAGATGGAAAAGGGAATGCTTCGGTGATTTAGGCATATGGAGTTTATGGATGAAAGTTGATTAACGAAAACGATTTACTTCGTACGGGGCCGTGTGAGTAAAGGTCACACGCCCCCAGAAGTACATACATCGACCACATAGTTGATGTCCTGCGGGAAGGTGAAAAGACTCAAAATAGGATATATCGATGGTCACAATTAAAAATGTCGGTAGTGCAATTTTAGGAATATGTAATAGTGCATTTGTCTACACCGTTAGATTGGCGATATTAAGATCTATAAACTTATACGTTTATTACAACCAAAGATTATAAGCTGTTGTAAATTTGAAGTATGTACCACAAGTAGTTTAGTTTTAATACCCAAAACTATCTTCTCTCCTGAACATGTTCCGTTTTGTAGATCCGACTTTCTTAATATATTTATCGATATAATCACAGCCTACCCCTCTGGAAGATGGGCGTGAATTGTCAGTATTTGTGCGAGAAAAAATATTTTTATTGTCAGCTCGTCTACCTCTATTCCGTTGTGTAGTGGCATCGATTCCCGATCGACGGAAACGTCGTTTACAAATTCGCTGAGGTGTTATTCGCAACAATTACACAATAATAATCCTCAATAGAGTTAAATACTAACTTCAACCAGAACCTAAAAGGAAACTGCCTAACTGAAAGTTTCTGTGGACTCACTCCAAAGTTTAAAACAGAGATATAATTTGTGAATGAGATATATTGTTTCTAGGAGTTAGTGCATAGAGCCGGTCTAGACTGTAACCCAGGCAGCCTGAGCCATCGGTCTTGGCCTGAAGCCAGTACTGTCGGGTTCGAAAGTATTTCTCTTTAAATGTTCTTATTTTTTCTTTTATATTCGATTTTGGTGATAAATTTATCATGGTTTCAGTTACTCCGGCCTCATCTACCAATGTATGAATACATAACCTAACAAAAAAAAAATAGTGTGAACAAGCGTTTGACCACCATCCTGCATTAAGCACCGGATGTAGTCTACGGCGCGGTGGAAGAAATCTGGTTATTAGGTATGTATTTACACGTGACTTGATGACGTCTAGGCTATACTATACTGCGCTAGGAAACATAGACTCTGTTGTTGTGATGTTATTCCACATCCTGGCGGTTTGTATACGAACTACTTTATATTTATTTATTATATAATAAAATGGTGCGTTATCCATGCGGGTATAAAACCTTCAGTCAGCCTAATGACGTCCACTGTTGGACATGGGACACCCGCAAGGGCATTGATATTGTGCCTTCCTCTGCCAATGTGGCCCAGCCGTCATTACTACATTGCCGGTCCTTTACAAATAGTATATTAAATACATACATACACTTCACGCCTGTCTCCCAGAGGGGTAGGCAGAGACTACAGATCTCCATTTGTCACGATCCTGACATACCCCTTTTCCTTCATCTACATTCATACATCTTTTCATACATGACCTAATAAAATATATTAAATCTTATTGGAAAAAAAAATCAAAGACTTTTCGCATCGATAGTACTCCACACAGTAATAACTCCAATAACTTAACGAGTAAAGGAGAGTAAGTAAGTAAAACGGAATTTTGACTTTTCTACCGGAGACGGAAACTCTTGATATAGTGCCCCGGCGCCTGAGGCTTTGCGCTTTCTTACCTACTTTAAAATTTAGAAAACTTTTTAGTATAGAGAATGGTAGCATTTTTATTTTTTTATTTTTTCGGTACATGAGATACGAAAAAAGTGTTACTTACAGATTCTTATAAGAGAAATACAAGACCCACTACCAATCGAGCTTTTAATCAAATAAGCTCACAAATTACGAGTCTTGCTAATAGTAAATTATATGTTCATGTGTGTTGTCCAGTAAATAAATAAATATAAATATTTCTGTGACAAACTAGGAGCCTACAGGGTACTGTATTACAAATTCGAGATACTGATATATAGATACTAACATAAATTAATAAAAAACCCAGACGTTTGACCATTTGTTGTGTGCGTCTTTTTGGTCTGGTGTTTAGTTCATCACTAAATCATTATGTTCGTGGCGGGAATCGAACCTGCGACCATCGTCCAGGCAGATACACTGTCCACAAGCCCATGCCTTCAAAGCCCTGAATAAGAGGAAAGGACACAAAATTATGGCAAAACTTAGTCATAAGCCGCGCCCATCTACACATCCCAGGTTCGAGATGGTCTCTGCAGGAGATAGTCAAGGACACGAAAGGTTTGTTGCGGTTCCTCGAAGAGCTGGGGTGGTTCGAATCATCATCATCATCAGCATGCTGGAGGAGGGCCTCCCCAAATGATTTCCATGATAATTTAGTGAGGAAATGCCAATAATCGCCACGTTTGGCAGGCGAGTTGGCCATCGCAGTAGTGTTGTGGTATTACTCACAGAAAGCGCTGTCGCTCGTCCTCTGGTGGGTTCCCTCGGGCGCCTCTTACAACCCCCACAACGGGAAAAGCTGGGTTGGGTGGTTGGAGTGACGCCATCCAAAACATGCAATATAAGCGTATTGGATGTCTAGCTACGGAAACGCACCGTATCATGTACATCATCTATATCTAGTAATTAGCATACAAACTTAACTCATTTTACGATTAAAATTACGAGTTAATTTTATCACTGAAAATTGCTAAAGCTTTATACTTCAGCAAAATCGCGACACATTCACCGAGCCGTCCTATTTTCTTAAGACAATCGCGCCTAGACGTAATTTCCTGAAACGAAAATGTCTCATCAACATTTTGTCAAAATTATTATCAAACCCCAATCCCCTCTCGCGCCCGCCCACGCTTCTAAATTATTATCGCTAAGAAGACACAAAGCGCGGCAGGAACGGGCCGAAAGCTAAAATTTCCCTTCAAGCACTTGTGTAAGCGTTAAACGTTCTTGAATAATCAAGATATGCATACAGGGTGGGCGTGCGATATGAGCAAAAACTTTGAACATTTATGTATGTATGTGTCTGTCTACCCTCTTTTGCTTGTTTTGTTTTTATATACATTACACTTCACGCCTGTCTCCCAGAGGGGTAGGTAGAGACTACAGATCTTCACTTGTCACGGTCCTGACATACCCCTTTCGCTTCATCTACATTCGTACAACTTTTCTCCGGTTTCGAGTACTTTTCACGCCACTTTCCGTCAGGACATCACCAATCTGGTCACTGTATGTCCTTCTGGGGCGACCTCTACTCACCCGGGCCATTACATCACCCATATAAATATCTTTCGTCAATCGACTTTCATCCATTCTCTCCATATGCCCAAACCACCGAAGCATGCCCTTTTCAATCTTGGTAACTACATCTTCTTTCTAACCGCAACTTTCTCTTATCAATTCCTTATCCTGTCATTCAATGTCATGCTTTTCATGCTCCGCAATGACCGCATTTCTACGTATTGTATTTTTGTGTTGTGTTTTTGTCACCTAATGACAAACATGCTTTCTTGTGCAAGTCTCGCTGGTAAGAAAAGAAACAGTTATATTGTACTTAATTACTAATTTGTTACTACCAAAATTTAAACTCAATACTCAATAATAAACTGCGTGTTACGAAACATAAAATTTTTCATTTCCCACCATTGTCCCAACAACGTTCCTAAGACCATGGGGAATTTTCAAACTCCAAAAATTTCTTATTTAGATGTCGCTGGTTGGTGTCCAGGGGGGACTTCTGTCAGTTATATTTTAGTGCGTTTTTTATTTAGACTTCAGGCACTTTTGTAACATGTAGAGAAACAAATTACTGTCGCCTTCAATACGGACTGCTTGAAGTTAGTCATTTCCTTGACTTTTATCCCCCTACTACAGCTAGCGCCATCTGTCATAACTAAGAGAAACAGGGGCCCTGAAAATTTCCTATTTCTCGAGGTCTATTTACGCGCAGTACTTGGATGGTAATTTTTTGTTGTATAAATAAAATATGGCTTCTTTATTTCGAAATAGAAGATCAGATATCAATATACAATCAACCCTTTTTATTTTTTTACGAATAGCTACTTTTTCGTAGTTTTTAATGGACATCGCAATGTTATTATTAACATTGATTACGGGTGTGTCAGGCGTGTGGTGACGGCGAATAGAATACATGTGTCACCACCTCAGCTCAACTGTTCCCGTTCGTGGTGGTTACGCCGCGAAGCGACTGAGGAAACTCTCCAGAGAACGGGCAGCAGCGCTCACATTCATCATTGAAATCATTGAGGGAAGCCCTAGTGGGTCAGAATCGTTTAACTGGAGTCTAAAGTCTTTGGGAGACAAATGGACCACATTTGTCTTTTTCTGAAGTATGTTAATATTCTACACACCGTTTTAGATATTCTAAGTTTCCTCACGATAATTTTCCTTCACACGTCTTGCAACATCATCAAAAAACATCATTCCAGCCAAAAATATTCATAGCGGCCACGTTTAACCCTGTTTCGGCTGCGAAACATCCCCAACTAGCCTTCCACGTAACACAACCCCCTCAGCCTTTGATATTAAGAACTATTTTCGTCAAACGCTTTTTGCGGTTTGACAGCGGCCGCGGCAGAGTGGCAGCGCGGTTACTTCGTACGCTATTATGATCCCTATTGACATGTGAATAGTTATACACAACAGAGTTGATAGTTGCTTGAGTTGAGCGTTTGAAAAGGCGAATATTGACGGTGTGATGTGGATATGCAGCTTTGTTACTTGAGCTAGTAGTCCGTAGTAGTTGCATTGAGTTGTGGGTCAACTTGTGAGGTTTTTGTTTAGTGTGATGTGTCGTTTAGTGTACGATTGGACTACATGCCTAACAAATGTATGCGCATATTTTATGCGAACCCCTGATAGGGTTGGCACTGATAAGTCGTTGTTTTTACCCGACACCAAGTTTAACGTGTGCTGTTTCAAAGTGACGTAGTTTTTCTATGTACAAACGTACGTCGAGTTTTTGTTGCAATGTAAAACTAATGTTTTAGGAGAGAAATTTATTTTTAGTTTTATAACCCCATAATTAATCTTATTTAAATTAGATACTAACTAGAGCAGTCTTATAGGACAGGACGACATCTAGTGAAGTCCCTTTGTACCACTGGGATATGTCTTAAGTAAGTAAGTAAGTAAATTAGATAATTTGTATCACCCATGCACTATCCATGATATTATTATTTTATAATTAATATTAGAATAATTAAATAACTACTTTCATTGTTTTTATCTCTATACTAATGAAATGAAGAGCAAAGTTTCGTATGTATTACCAGTAGATTTTTGAGTTTTTTACTGTCCTAGGTACCTCTCACACAAAGCATCTCACTTATTGGGGGATAAGGTCAGCCAAATAATGAGTTTAATTGTAATAACATTAAAAAAAACTACTGACCTGATTTGACGATGATGATGGAGTGCGGATTCGATGTTATCCTTCACCGTACAAGCGTTGCGTTGCGTACATAGGCTCTGAAAAAGAGTCCCATTGGTACACGTCCAGTAGCCGGACTCGAACCCGCGACCTCCCGGTTACAAGTGAAGTATTCGACCATCTGGACCGCAGACGCTGTTACTCTCTCTACTTTATTGATGTTTTAGTAATACAGGAAGTTGCATCTAAACTAATTAGCCATGTACCTCAAATCTTAAGTGGTACTTTTTTCTGCCTTTTCGTATAGGATTAAGCATCATTTTCAAGTGTTACTATGAGAACCCCTACATGAAAGTGAATATTTGCCGAGTTATTGAATTTCAAACTTAATTTTTCGACATACAGTGCGTAATGGATCTAAGATGTAATATCTTGTACCTACAAGTAAAGAAATAAATGATATCAATTAAGATTGGCGTTTGATTGTCAAAGTATTTGTGAAAATAATAATACTTCAATGAAATCCATCTCTGGCTCTCTGCAAGTCTTCCGCAAGGTTTGTTTTTATGTACAGAGACAAGACAGAGACGTTATAGTCGTTATTTACTTGATTGACGTATAGTTGTATTGATTTGATAATATTTTCACATTTGGTGGCGATAATAATAGTTTTTTAAGCCATAACCACTGTATGTCGAAAAATTAAGTTTGAAATTCAATAACTCGACAAATATTCACTTTCATGTAGGGGTTCTCATAGTAACATTTGAAAATGATGCTTAATCCTATACGAAAAGGCAGAAAAATATACCACTTAAGATTTGAGGTACATGGCTAATTGACCATCGGCCGACCGTACCATGAGTAGTGTTCGATAAAATTATTCACATGTTAAAACATAATTAATGATAACCCTTTTCATAACAATATGCATACTTAATTAAACGAGTAGAAATTTTGATTAAAAGCGTTTTTGTGATGCGGTATTTTTTCTTTCCGTAATCATATCTGATGCCGCATGTAATTTCCTGTAATTTACGTGAAAAAAAAACAAATTAATGTTCTTTATTTAACATGGTGAAAATGCTGACTTGCGTTCTGAAAATGTACGTGCATACAACATACAGACATACATAGGTATACGCACGTCTATCAAACATGTGGAGGACTCGCCCTACGACTATTTAAGCGCCTTCGAAAAAGGAGGTTACACTTACGCTTATGCTTGTTTTTTTCCACTATGAACAAGTGTTTACGCAGCAGTACTTGGATGGTAATTTTGTCAATGTGTCATGTTATGAACCTTAACATAAAAGATACAAAACTTATATTACAAAATCGTCATGTTTCGTATTGGGCCCTTTTTGTTCTAACTATGCGAAATGTGTTGCGTAGTTTTAAAGATCTAAGCATACATACGGACAGCCAGCTTGACTTGTTATCTGTCTATCTGTCACACATATCAACCTTTATCGATAGGCTCACCCCCTGTCACGTTGGCGATGGGCTCATCCCCTGTCACGTTTGCGATGGGCTCACCAACGCTCGGTGAACCGAGGGCATTTGCTTACTAAGCAAGTGCCTCTGCCTACCCCGCTTTGGGATTAAAAGGCGTGAAGTGTATATTTATCAACCTTCCTCAAGAATCACTCCATCTATCAAAGAGGGTTTCTTTAAGACGGCAAGTTTTGATGCAAAAGTCAGCTCCATGGCGTTTAATTTTGTGTATATAAGTAGGTACTTACTATTATTTTCTAACAAAATAATTCTACAGATTACATTAATTAATTGGAAACAATGACTCAGAAATTCAACGATTTCCTAACAATTTCACGAAATTATTGTTCATGGGAATTCAGTTTCCAAGTTCCTAAGTGCTATTCAATTTACACTTGAATATAATTTGTGGAAATTAGTAAGTAAGGGCAATTTACAGCCCATTTCCATTGAGACTTATAATATTCCTCAGAATTGTCGGCACACTCGTGGACAAAAATTCCATTATATAAACTTCAATAAAATTTTATAATTCTGAAAGTAATATAATTATTGGATACAAAACAGCAATACCTCGTGGCTTACTTTTTCGCTATATTAAAAGTTTAAAACGGATGCAAAAAATTACCAAAGATTAGCCGTTTCTTAAAAAAAAAATATTTTTTCGACTTCATTAAAAGAGTAATGGACAATATTTTCCGTCCTTTACTACCAAGCAGGTTACATTTGGATCAAAACTGTCATTTTGGTAGTAAAAATTACAGTTTGAATCCAGAAGTACATAATTTTCAAAGTTGAAAAGAGTCAGGCTGAAAGTGTTACGTTAAAGTCTAATTGTATTTGGTCTCAGATTTTTTTACTTGTTACAATTTAACAACCTTATTGATGCTTTAGTGACACACTTGTCAGATGACAATCCATTAAAACTAATAAACTTTGTTTGTATTATCATTGATGGTTATACGGGAAGCTATGAGATTCAAATGGCTTTTTCAGTCCTCATTTTTTTTTGTATTGTGTTAATGTGGTGGAAATAATGTAATAATGTGCTGTCGATGAAATGTAGTGAGAGTGAGAAGTAAAGGAGAGGACTCCTATTTGGTCAATTTGTTATTCCCGTGTGTTGTGTTCCACGCAGAATTGAAATGTGGTTCACCCCCCCATTTAAATGCGTTTTTGACACGACTTTGACTATTGACGACTTTATCGATAGACTATGACAATGACACCTACTAGGTAAAATATGACAGTAATGACAGTTCTCCGCCCGAAAATCTGTCATATAAACGTCAAATAAAATTCCCCATTTTCTTGGCATGCTGACCCTTTGTACATTGTGCATCTCAGACCAAACACAACTAGACTGAATGCCACGTACCACCTTCTCTCTGTCTCTTTCACACCAAAATTTATGGGATTCTATGTTATTCTGGATCCAAACAGTTTGTTTGTTTAAATCTTTATTGCACAATTTATTTACAAATGGCGGACTTAATGCTATTGCATTTTCTACCAGTCAACCCAAGTTGTGAAGAAAAAGCTAAGGCGCAGTAGAAAAAGTTATATAGAAAAAAAATAATCCAAATTAATCTATAAATACTAAATAAATTGAACTAAACATACACGTTACATAAAAACTTATAGTACAAAAAGAAACCAATACACACAGACATTCAGAGAAACAAAAAAGAACAGAAAAAAAAATACGGGTACTTGATAAAAAATAATTAAATAAAGGATAGTATTTAAACGTGCATCAAAAAAGTCTAACCAAAATACTGACTTAGCGACAAAATTACTGATTTGGTCAGCTAATAAATACAAAATCAAATTTTTTTCTGCTCAATTAGTAATTTTGCTGCTCAACTTAGTATTTTTAGGCGCTCAGCTTATTATATTCCTTAAATAAACAAAGAATAAATATACAATATTCACAACAGTCACTTTTACTACCAATTTGACAGTTTGTATTCAAACATACGATGCTACGCCGTAATGGACGGAAAATATTTTCTCTTACGCATGCGTTCCTGTGTGTCGTTAGTATTGTTATCTCGTTTTACTCTAAACGTCAGTTTTGGATTGCAAGCTTAGCTGTTTTTGGCTTTAGTTCTGCATGCGTGTTAACGCCCTCTCTGAGTCTACAATCAAAATACCGATCTACACATCGGTGTGTTTGGATTCAAGAATGGAACTTGGAAGCAATAGTACCAAAGTATATGCGTACAGTCGCCCAAGATTATCTTTTAATACTACATACATACATACACTTCACGCCTGTCTCCCAGAGGCGTAGACAGAGAGATCTCTTCCACCAGGACATTACCAATCTGGTCAATGTATGTCCTTTTGGGGCAACCTCTTAATACTATATTATACTACGAAGAAAGAAATCAATGTCAAATGACATTTAGGTATATGAGTTTTCAACTTTGTGATAGGTGATAGACCACATTCTACAGAAGAACGACACCCAAAGCAGGTGGGCATTCCATTCCATGGGAACGAAACCGTTTTCATCAACTTTAGCGTAGCTTTAACTGGGTTTGGAGGTCTTCAAGTCAAATACCTGGGAACAAGTGGGCCTCATCGTAGACCACATCGCTGCTTAAGGTAATGGGAAGAACAGGTTCTTAACCGACTGTACCTATTCATGTAGTCGGTTCAGTTGGTCTTCAGACCAGAAATTGCACTAGTGCGTAAACTACAGCAATAGTTCTACAGCTATTACTCTAGATGGTATTCTGATGGGACTCGAATCAAAGCTAGAACGAGAAGGCTTACTTGCACATAAACTAACGACATAAACTGTAAATAGGTTAGGGATATCTAGTTCACAGCTTTGTAGTTATGGCTGGGAATAACCGACACAATTTCTAGAATTCTAGGTTCAGTTTGGCTGAATAAGATTGTGATTGGAATCCATTCTTGAACTAAGGTCAACTTTGCCATATTAGTCCCATTTCGTAGCTGGGTTCGTTAGCTGGTTACGGCACGGGAAAGAATACACATATTTCGTAGATAAATAGTACGTAGTCAGCTTCTGAATGGGTGTATTATTTACTGTGCCGTAGCCAGTTACCAAATCCAGCAACTGATCAGAATGTTATGAAGAAATCCGAAGCAAATTGTTCTAATTCCAAAAAAAACCGTTTGTATGTATAGCTATATTACCTTAGCTATACAAGGTCAGATAGAAAGTGATGTTAGACCTCAATTTTCGTATTTACATATTCGGTCCATTATTATACGTGATGCATGTGCAAGCTGGCTATTCAAGCCAGCCCAACTCCTTCAATACGAAGCGCAAACGGTTCCTATGACGTTCACAGGATTCATTCAGTTTGGACACTTGAAGGTACCTCGGGTTGCTTGGAATTTGTGTTCTAATGTGAGCAATCCCTGGGCAATATGGGATGACGTGACGTGACGTTATTTCGTTGAGACCGTCTATGGATGTAATGGTGAATATCATATTTTAATTTAGCTTAGCAAGTGCGTCTGCCTACCCCGCTTTGGGATTAAAAGGCGTAAAGTTTATTTTTTTTATTTGGCATCCAGTGCCCTGTGATTTTGGTAACAACTGTTCTAAATTAAGTACTAGACAATAAAGTTATACATCCTTACCGTTAGTCGTGAATAAACACAATAAACAATAGTTTGTTTATGTATATGTTACGATTTTACAAATAGGGCAAACAGGAGAAGGGCAATGTCATCCATACCAGGTGGACTTGCCGTTTACGCGAACCAAACGGTTTGCGTTCACTTTCATAGTGCGAACCGCGAGGATGTTGAATGACTTGCCGTAGTCTGTGTGTCCTGCGCAGTACAGTCTGTATGTCTTCACGTCGCGGGTGTATAGGTGCCTAATAAACAAGTGTACTCCATCGTAGACCACATGGCTGCTTAGAATCAAACGTCATTTTGTTTTAAAAAAAAAGTTAAGTTTTATTGACAGACTAGAGGAAGTGCCATCAAAACTGATAACACTAATTACACTTTCTGTAGTTATTCAAAATAATTCAGATCATTATACAACCATCCTCCATGAAACATACCATGGAGCACGTTTCAGTTAGTCTCAAAAAGGCAAACTATTTTCCACTATAAAGGCGTCATTAAAACTGTGAAAAAAACCCCCGAATTTTTCGAACCGTATGACTTTCTTTTTAACACTTTATTCGACAACAAAAGCGTCTGCGAACATTCTGTGTCGCACGTCATTTACAGATTTGACTTCGGACTCCTGATAATGTAAAAGTTTCAAAGGATTTTCGACTGTATTACACTGTTCGCAAGTAGTATTGTCTCGTGCGATAATCAAGTGCAGCTTTGTGCAATCAATGCCCAGTGAATGGGCCCGTACTCGCCATTAGTCAATGTACCGATAAATTTTCGGCGAAGCGCAAATTTGAATTTCGGAATTGTGATTTTCGGGAATACCGACATTGTTATTGTGAGGGCTGGGAGGTGTCCTTCGGGAATTCCCGACAGGTTGTTTTTTATTCTCACTAACCACTACGAGTCCGCCAACATATATTTTTTAATAGTCAAGTCAAGAAATAATAATAAGACAAACGCCTTCTCTACCAACTTGGTCCTTTTTGTTATAGAGTCTGATGAACTGGCAACACTAAAAAAACTGCAAAATATGTGCCTATTGCTTCCATATCATCATGATAATATCTCAAGGTTCTGAGACGTAGAAAATATTCGATTTTCTTATGCATTTTTTTCCGATTTTTAATATTTCTAGTTTGGACTTAGGTGACAGTGTGAGGAATGACCGACACATTATTACACTTTACCGTACTGCTATGAACTGGTAATACCTATTTCGTGTAGTCATTAGAGAACCTCAAAGGAAGGTAAATTCATACTATGACGGAAAAGGTTTTCGTCCCAGAATGACGATGTATGTGCCCGGTTGCTTTGAAACAATAAACTTGCACTTTTCACTTTTTCTTTTTAAATATCGACTGTGTAGGTCTTAAGCTGTAAATGTCTTTATGAAACATGACGTTAAAAATGAATAAAATGCATGGTTTTGACATACTTTAATTTATCAAAAGTGTCTAGGGATCCAGTACATTTTAGAAGAATGCAATCAAGAATATATTTTACAAAAACTGAATTCATTCATAATTTATTCAAAATGTGTTGATAAGTCATTGA
>SJJU01007412.1:0-18691 GCA_012932125.1 Conopomorpha cramerella
TGGTGATGTCCTGGCCGGAGGTGGCGTGAAAAGTACTCGAAACCGGAGGTCATGTATGAAAAGATGTAAGTATGAATGTAGATGAAGCGAAAGGGGTATGTCAGGACCGTGACAAATGGAGATCTGTAGTCTCTGCCTACCCCTCTGTGAGACAGGCATGAAGTGTATGTATGTATGTACAATTGAAAAAGTTTTATTACGTTTTTAAGTTCCTTCAAATTTAAACAATGAAGCCTAAAGTCTAATTACATTTATATGATTTTCAACCTTAGGGTGATATCTGTTTCTTAGCCGACTGTACTATTTAAAAAAAACTACTGTCAAAGAGGACTCTTCTACTGAACAGCGAACTTGATGCTTCTGGTGTCCAACTCAGCCATTGTCCTGAAACAAAGAAAATAGATTTTAACACAGTAATTATATCAACTGACTTGTAACCGGGAGGTCGCGGGTTCGAGTCCGGCTACTGGACGTGTACCAATGGGACTCTTTTTCAGTCTATGTACGCAACGCAACGATCGTACGGTGAAGGACAACATCGTGATGAAACCCGCACACCACAAGGTGTGTGAATCTTATAACGGCGATGGGCTCACCCCACAACTTTTTACCGTAAAACAACTGAGTTGCGAAACTTGTTTTTTTTACAAGTATTGTTTTTGATGGTATTAACTCTTTCCCGGACAGTGAACGCACATAGGCGTCATAACAAAAAAAAACTATTGTGTCTATTTTACTGTCCGCCAATGTGTTAACAGACTGACGAAAAAACAGAGGAGATTCTGAAGTCGACACGTCTATTTTTTTTTTCACGCATAACTTTTTATAGAGTAGTCCAATTTTGATAATTCTTTCTTTATTGGAGAGGGTACACTCCGAAGTTGGGTAAATAAACATGGATTAGTAGATTATAGCCACAAGTTTTTTTGTATATTATGGTCGTAATAGTAAAAATATAACCACAAAAATAAAAACATTTAACGATCAAAATCACCCAATTTTCCCAACACACATCGCCCTGTTAACGCAGCGTTAAATTAAAATCAACTAATCAGTGAATTTTATCGCCATGTTTTTTTTTTAATTGCGTTGCGTTGAATGTTACTGAACCATTTTTAGTGTCGAAATTTTAATTTCAACAAGTTCTACAAAACTACAAATCTACGGAAAACAAAATGTTAAATGACCCTAAAAGTTGGTCGTTGAATAATTTGAATAAAATTAGGTTTTTATGGGCATAGAGTCTACTAACTCAGACACCTGTCTTTCATACATAGGTTGCGAGTTCTATCCGACACATCGAAGAAATAATTTTTTTTTTTGGTGCATTATAAATCGCAAATTTGTTGGTAAGCGCATACGTACATAACTCAGAAACGTCTGAACCAATTTAGCCAATTCTTTTTTTATTTTCATTAAAGTCCAACGATGATTTTCGCGACGAGAGAAAATTTAATAATTGCCTGGTCTGTATTTCCACCAATACATACGGTACAACGATGGCGAATTCCTACGGCAAAATTAATGTTTTCCGGGCCAGCAAGTTGTGTATAATTTATTTACCTAAAATAATGAAATACATTGACACAGCCATCCTCGAACCCACAAGCTCTAGTTTGTGAGACCCAGTATCCGAATACTAGCCTACAGATGCTTGTTTAGGCAGACAAAAAAACATAAAATAAGCACTGACTTATTCTAAAGCACTGGTCCTCGTCTGGCACTGAACCTCATGAGGCTAATGATGATCTGGCACTGACTTTTCTAAAACCTAATTTAAATAGTCTAGAAGTGTCCTAGAAGACTATTTAAAAACAAAGAAAGTTAAGTCTACAAAGATCTACCTCGCTATGGATTAAGGACTTGAGTGTATGTACTTAATAATTCTTATTCCCACGCTATTAACAGTTTTCTTTTTCAATTTCTGAACGGAGCTGTGCATTTTTAATATTCATTTGCCACCGACTGGCCGGTTGTAAAAGAATAAAAATTAAAAAAAAAAACAACACACATCACCTACATAAAGCGTTAGCGCAAAGTACTTAGTTGCAGTTCATGTGACCGGTGCGTGCACACGGGACATCAGAAGCGACTCGTTCTGTTTTTTAAATTTGCATTTTTTTTTTATCAACACGATCTCTTTTAATTGTGAATAGAGCATAGAACTGTTTGTGCCTACGCAAGCGAGAACTGGCTTGATAACACTTTTATGTTCGCTACAACAAATGACTAACCACAGTTAAGTAATTTATGGATACAATAGTAGGTTGTTTGTTTTTTTTTATACTAGTACAAACCACATTATCTATAGTGGGAAGGGTTTAGAAGCCAGCGTGTGTTTCATGCCAGTGCGTTTTGCGGTTGCAAGTTTATAATATGAGTTAAAATTAATTACATATTGCTGTATAGGAAAATATCGTGAGGAAAGCTGCGTAACGACAGGTGTGTGAACGCGTTTTATGAGGTAATGCCTCTGCCTACCCCGCTTTGATGTTTATAGACACTTACATTTTATAATACTAAAAAAAAATAATTTAAAATCTGCTCTTTGATAAAACTATGGCCTAGGTAGGTAGCTAGGTATGGCCTGGTAACTAGCACGCGGGTCGCAATCAAAAGGTTGTGGGTTCGAGTTCTACGGCGGGGTATTAAAGCTGGTTTAGGAAGTCCCTAAGACATTTCCCGACGGCATAACGGAACACACTGTTGTATCTAAACGTGGGTATATTTTGCGATATCGCCTCTGCCTTACCCAATTAATCCAAAAGAGGATTAAAATTCGATACTCGTAGATAATTACATTATCCATCTATTGGTAATGGAAAAATATTTTGACGTTTTTCTGACAGATTTTCGGCCGGAAAAGTGTCATTAATGTCATAATTTCCAAAAAAAAAAGTCAAAGAAAATTCCCCATTGGATATAAAACATTTTACACATATTCTGGTCTTACTTACTACTTACTCTGGTCCTACTTATTTTGTAAGAAAAATATTTTCGAATTCCATGCAATAAAAGTAGGTTGTGATAAATATAGTCCCCAAGTACCCACCTACGCGTCGTTAATACATTTTTATCGGTAATGCCCCATAATATAGGCACTTTCTCCGTCTTATCTTCGCGTCGTCACGCTGACTTTGTGAAAACATAAAATGGCTTCCGAAAAAAAAAAATCAATTTAACCCCCAGAACGCATCATATTTTCTGTGCCACCCCACGCGTAGCCGACAGAGACGGCTCTAGTATTTAGCGCTAAGCACGAGCGGGACGCAAAATACGCGGGTAGCAAAAAAAAAACATGGTTGCGAGCGAAAAAAATTGCGTAGGGGTTGCATGATAGAAATTGGGACATTAGTTTACCCTAGCCTGAATGTGACAAAGAAAAATGGCTTTTTTTTTCGTCTTATACTTGGATGGGCGCTCCGGAAAATATCATGTTAGAATCTCATTAAGCGAAAAACAATTTTCGTTCGAGAACATTCTTATATGATAGTAAATTTTTTATGCTCTCATACATACATATCGATGGTTTCCAGCCAAAAAGGCCTAAGCGACATTTTTGTCCAAAATGTAAATGAGTGTGCAGTTTGAATCGCCTTTTTTTCAAGTCAACTGGTCTAATGTTCATACCTGTATGACGTAGTTTGATATCGCTAACGCGGTAGAGATTATGCGTTTTTCTCCCAAAACATGGCTTTAAACTTTAAACCACTCTCCTGTAAAATTACTTAAATGTCGCTTAGACCTTTTTGGCGGGAAGCCATCGATATGTTGGGTCTAAACGATAAATAGGGTATTGGTGATTTGAGGCTAGTGAACTAACTATACATCAGTGGCGTGCACACCATATAGGCAAAAAGACACTACCTACCTTAGTATTTTAGCTTCCCGACCTAATAAAGTGTTATTGCTGGATCCTTTTTTGTTGTACTCACGACACTACCCTACGTACGTAGGGACAGACAGCTTAGATCTTTAAAACTACGCAAAGGATTTTGATGCGGTATACTTTATTAGATAGAGTGATTCTTGAGGAAGGTTTATATATATAATATATGCAAATATTTGCAGAGAAACACAATGTTAATTATGTATATTGGTAAAACATCGTTTGTCTCGTTATCTATATAAAGAAAAATGCCACTACACTGCCAATCAAGATCTTTAAAGCTTAACAAACTGTTTGAAATACTTCAACTAATTAATTAGTCAACTTTATTACCTTTTCAGTATACTGCGTTATGTCAAAATCTATCTGCTATGTTATTAATTAGGCACATTTTAGGCTAGCGGAATTTCAGTAAGAATAACGCTTAAGAAAGTACACACATCAAAAGTGACATTTTAGAAGATTGCAATCAAGAATATATTTTACAAAAACTGAATTCATTCATAACTTATTTAAAATGTAGTGATAAGTCATTGATACAGGCATGGGGAATTATGTTGGAGACCAATCTTGAAGATTAAATTTGATTTAAATAAATTAGAGCTAAAAATGTTCTTGATCATCTTAGACACTTTTCATGTGTGTAGATAACCGCACGTAAAGGCACGCTGGTTGCCACGTTACCAAAACTGTCCAGGATAAGTAACTAGATAATTAGATCAGGATTAGGGTACTTATACACATGCTAGTTAGTGGTATGCTGTGGCCTCGATTCCCGTAATATTATTGTTCTTATTACGAGTCGAAGCTTTGAGATATTTGACGACTTGGTGATTATTTACTGTAATAGCCCCAAAAAGCGTGCCACTAGCATCTCTATAGCATGTGTACCGTTATGTCCAGTGGAAACTTTAATTAGTGCGTAATGGAGACATTTCTAGTGACAGTTTCTTGTTCCTAGATCTGTCATCAATGTCACATTTAGCTGGACGTCGGAAGTAGTTGTCAAACTTTAAATACAAAACGACTCATACAAAATTTCGACAAAATGCAAAATAATGCCGGGACCGTGACCGTGAAACTTGGCGAAAATTGTCATTGAAAAGAACGAACAAAGAGCGGGAAGAGCGAATGAACGGCCCCGTTAATGAAGGACCTACCCTAATCCAGGGGAAACTGGGTTAAAGTTCATTAAGTTCAAGGGCAGTGTATTTAACGCGGGGGTGTGTACCCTCATTTATTCTGCTAATCAATGGGTAAACATTGGATGGAGTCGGAGGAGACTGACGCTCTTATTCCGAATGAGAGAGCGTCTGTGGTCCAGTTGGTCGGATACTTGACTTGTAACCGGGAGGTCACGGGTTCGAGTCCGGCTACTGGACGTGTACCAATGGGACTCTTTCTCAGAGCCTATGTACGCAACGCAACGCTCGTACGGTGAAGGACAACATCGTGACGAAACCCGCACACCACAAGGTGTGTGAACCCTATAACGGCGATGGGCTCACCCCATATCACGTTGGGTTAAATACACTTGGTGAACCGTGGGCAATTTGCTTACTAAGCAGTGCCTCTGCCTACCCCGCTTTGGGATTAAAAGGCGTGAAGTGTATTTTTTTTTATTCCGAATGAAAAATCAGTGCAATTATGTTGCCTAATGCTTGACGCGCATTTGTCTCTTTTTAACGCGTGCAATTAGAGTGAGACAAAACATAAATTGACCTGGTTAGTACTTCGTTCACATTTCAGAATACCGGACATTGTGTGTCATTATTGTTTCGAGGTATTGGGAAGTGATTTGGAGAACGATATATTTAATAATTTTAAGTAATACGTATAACTTACAATTATTAACAAGCAACTTTAGCAAGTGCTCTCTCTGCCTATCCCGCTTTCGGATTAAAAGACGTGAGATGTATTTTTAATTATTTTTCTTTAGGTATCTATTAGTTTTTTAGCGACATAAAAGAAATGAGCTTACCTAAAAAAACACATTGAACTTGAAAATGCCTACAGAATTGCTTTACAAAATTAATTGTAGGAATTTATTTATTTATTTGTTTCATTCGTAGGAATGGAATATGCTTCGTAAAATATTCCTTATTATTGCAATGTTTGTATTTCATCCACGCAAATAGTATTAAGTGTATTTCGACGAAAAATATCCATTCTGTTGCTTCTCAAGAAGAAAATTATTTGTACTTATTGCATACTATTTGGAATATTACAATAAAAAATGAAAGTCGAAAGGATAAAACGATTACAAAGTCACCGCATCTGTTAGTTGATACTATTTACGTATATATTGTGCCCAATAAATCACAAAGTAAATTATCCAAAGACATGCCCCTCATTTGAACAAGGCATAATACCTACTCGTCTGGACAAGCTCTGTTGTCGGCGTTTAATGACGTCATTAAAATAAACAAAAAAACAGCAACTCTACCCCTCTTCATTTCTTCTTTGTCTCCGAAATTCACTGCACGGTAAAGAGAAATCTCAGGAAAAGCGAATAGAGTTGAAATTCAAATTCCAATGAATGTTATTAATAATTTATCAATGAGCCATATTCTACCCTATATTTGGAGTTATTTGTCCAGACCACTAATTGACTGTTATGTACGGGAAAGAAAGCCCCTTTTTGTCATTTCTTTTCCTTTACTTTTTTTTTTCGTTGGTTCGGTGCCTTCTCATCTAAGCTCTGCTAATTTGGTGCTTAATCTTCCATGTTGTACTTAAGTCACCAAATACTGGGGCAGTGTTTACCGGAGGGTTGTTTTAAGCTAAGACATAATTGACGATGAAAAGATCTGCAAGTAGCTATGTATAGTTTATTTTTTGGATATTTGGACTTTCTATAATCTGAATAACAAAAGACAACACTCTTCTATAATTATGTTTTGTAGTCTAATTCTAACAATGATTTCTCTAATGCTCAAGTGTACTACATAGGGCGTTCCACACACGAGATTGTTTCCTTCGAAGTGAGAGGTTCCGGATGCCATTAAAACAAGACGTGCAGTTATAAAAATGTTACTAAGTGAACAAAGTCGTTTACTGCACCGGACGATTATTTTAGGTACATAAATACTTTTAAAAATATTCAACCAATTCTTGAATAGGGAACGAAAATGCTGCCATTCTAATCCTAGAATTTGTAACATAAAGCAACCAATATCAACATCAAATAAGACTCAAACTAAATATTTTCTTCCATTTGTTCTAAATACGTTCATGTAGGTACGACTATTATTCCAAAAATGAATACGAAACGGTACGCGAACCTTTCTTTTCATGAATAACTTTAAATTCGGTAAAAGAGATTGTCTGTGAAATTTCCAACTGAAAATAAAGCAATACGGTTGTTGCCATCACTTTCAGAAAAAGAAAGACCGGTTACAAAGACTTTCATGAATACTTTAGATATACACGAAAAGGGAAACATCTCCTGCGGAGCGATCAATCTGTAACTCCCCAAAGACAAACTCAAGACGCACGATATAACCATATAAGACTTTAAACTCGCATAAAATACATTCGCATAGGATGAAAAGTAATGCAGAAGAATCAGTACAAACTACTATCTCAAAATTGAACCTCACTACCACAACCTAAAATACACCTTGAAACAATATTCCTAAAGCACACTTCCACGCGGCGAAAAAATTTTAAATTGGATTTCCTCGACGAAAGAATTTGGATTTTATGTCGTGAGGCGTTGGATACGTTTTGCTACGGTGCGAATGCCCTTACTTTGTACCCTCACATAAGTTAGAACGCGAGTAATATGGATGAAGAAGAAAAGGGAGGCAGGGGGTGGGTGTTCCCCCCATAGTCGTTTCGGGTCTTCAATGGATGTTTGAGAGGCGACGTGCGTTTCAAAAGCCAGGTAGGTACTTAGGTGTTTGGGTATACGTTTTTTTTTTTTCGCTTTTTCGGCAACGTAAGTATAAGGTAGGTATATGGAGCCGGCGTACGCGAGTTTTCTCGGTGTGTGATTATTTTCTTTCCTTTTTTTTTTGGCAACAGATTGGCTTTTTTTTCGACTACGATTTCGGCTTTGATGGGCAAGCAGCTGTGATGCTTGCGTATCAGGAGATCGTGAAAATAACTGGCTGTCTGGGCGTAATTCTAAAGAGTTGGTTTGGTTGCGTAGAATTTAGTACTGCTTGTAAAAGAACCCTGAGCAATGGTCTTAGAAACGTTGTTGGATGCGTCAATATGAACAACTTTTACTATGGCTACAATACGAAATGAACAAGAAAAAATGCATCGAAATACAAAAAATGACCTCCTGAGTCAGAAAAATTGCTATTTTGTATGGAGATATTTTTTTTTAATTTCACCGCATTGTCGCCATAGTAAAAGTTGTTCACATTGACGAGCCGAACAACGTTTCTAAGACCATTGCTCGGGGTCATTTTACACTCGGTATAAGTATATTAAATTGCTATGAAATTACCTATTGACCTATTTACGAGGTTTTCCTACTTTCCTAAAAAAACGTACCAGTTTTCCTAAAAAGTCTGTCATCCATAAATGTAAGTCTGTATTTTTCAACGAAAGCAAGTTAATGCAGTGTGAATATTATTATTATATACTTAATTAATCTTTATGTGTCGACTAAAAGCATGTTAACAATGATACCATAACATATGTAGCCTTCAGAAACATTTCCTTGTGTTATTTCTTACGCGCTCAGAGTATACTGAAAAATCTACTCATATACTCATGAAATGCAATATAACAATACCTATATAATATGACCTTTTAAAGAAAATTAAAGAAAAGTGGATAATTTAAAGAAAAAATAATAAACAAAAATTCTCGCAAAGTGTATTACAATGATAACAATTTCTAACGATAATATACAACCGTACATAAATCTTGAGCATTATTTGCGAAAGAAAACAAAAAGATAAACAGAAAAACACTTGCTGCCTAGTGTTTTCTTTTTTTTTAGTTTCTCGTCAAAACGTGACACTAAATTAAGAAGAAAACATAGGGTTCATAAGTATGAAAATCCACCGAACCCCCGCAATGGAATCCCTCGGAAACTTATACCAACATTTTTTAGCTGTCAACAAAACTCTAATATATGGAACCCGCGCCATAAAATATGTTTATGTATCGCAATACATTATAATATATTTTTGGACAGTCAAATGGAGTCTAGTTTCAAAAACCTTGGACTCGTTTCGGTTGAAGTTTTTTAGTGAAAAGTATTCAGATTAAGTTGGTTCTTTTATACGTTAATGGCTATAGTATAATATCAGCGGTAAAGTGTGGAGCAGCATTTTTCAAGTCACAATCCACCCTCGGTTTTCTTCAATAAGTTTGTGGTGTAAGTGATGAATTTCAAGCGAATTTTTCAACCGACTAAAAATGGGATTGAAAGGTTCTCAAGTCGAACCGTATATTATTTTTTGATGTGACAACGTTTAATAACTCGCTACTACGGATATGCACGAAAAAGATGACGTCATTGTCCCGTTCCGCAAGCGACTACTAATGCTACTACGTACTACTTACGACGTTGTCATGTCAAACATTTTATTTATTTATTTAATACTTCATTGCAACAAAGTACAATAGGCGGACTTAATACTAATAGCATTATCTACCAGTCAACCCCACAACATGGGGGAAAGAGGTAGTTGCGGGTCAGTATCACAATGACAATAAGTAAAGGAAATTTAAAACTAAATATGTAAAAAGAGATAGATATCATAATGATAGACAACAATTTGCCGTATACCGACTTTTATCACCATTTTTTACTTTTACAGAGTATTTGGTAAATCTTTTTTATTGGTCACCCTGAGCCCTGACGCCACGCTAAAGGTGGTCGATATAAATATGTTTTATTTTATATTTTTGCGGCGGTATTTTTTTGTCTATGTCCAGCAGTGGACAAGTATGGCATGATGATGATGATGAATTTTTTGTCAGAAAGCTTTTCTTATTTTTTGTAATATTACTCTCCCACGATTATAGCTTAATGCAATGTGTTTTTCTTGTTTTAATAATTTTTTATTTGGATATTTTTCCGGCGTAGCATGCAAAACAAATTCTTATTATAAGCACATATATAAACATAACATTTTCTAATTCATATGGTTTTCGTTGAACCTAATAAAGTGAAACTAGTACCTATTAGAATAAAAACGTTTACAAGTCATAATTTTAATGAATCAACAATTAATAATAATAACTAATCACCTCTAATTATAAAGATTATATTGATAAAGCCGAACTATACGTACACTTTCACAAACAACTAAAAAATAAAACATACAGTTTTATCTTACACACTGCACAGCAGAACCTAATCGCTGCAATTTCGAGTGGCGTGTATGAAAGCCATTACCTTGATCGTCCACTGGCTTTTCAACAGTAAATTTCAACTCTACTGATAAAAAATATCAACAGGTACCCTAGGTCATAGGCCTAGTGTAGGCCTAGCATGCGCGTCATGGAAGATAAGACATAGAACATGTCGCTCATCCGGAGCAACATTGACGAATTTGCAAAAAAAAATGAAATCAAACTGTAAATGATACAATATTCATTGCATTTTCTAATTAATGTAAAAAAATCTTCGGACTTCGGTTATATTGCGGTATAAAGAAATATTTTTGTTTTCCCTCGGGAATATCAATTTTTGCGGGATAAAAAGTACCCTAATGTTTAAACCGGACTTCTAACTATACGTCTGCAAAATTTCAAAGCAATCAGTTCAATAGTTACGACGTGAAAGCGGAACAAACAAACAAACAAACTCACTTTCCCATTTAAAATATTAGTAAGATAATCACATTTAAGGTGAAGGGACACGACGTACAGAAACATACCGAAACGTCATAACAACTTGAAAGTACATGACTTACACCATTTCCAACAGGAAAAGTTCGTTCTTCTAAGTATTCCTCTTACCAGTTTTGATGCATCGTAATATTTCCATTCCTACCCCCATCACGGTCTGTTACACGTACACAAAGCTTTTCATTCATTGAACTTTGTTGGCTTAGAATTCTTAAGACTTCAGGACTCAGGGATAAATGGTCGATGTCACGGCAAGATATATTGGGTTATGTCAAATTCACACCCCCGCGTCGGAGTGACAATCGAGTTTTGTATTTCGTAGATAGGTTAGGACTAGAAGATAGCTAATAACATTTTTTAACCGACTTCCGAAATAAAAAAAAAGGATGAGACCAGTAGCTAATACTACTGGTACCAGATGGCACTAGTCGTCCCTATAAAGTTTCCTAAATTTAATTGGAAAAGAATCATCCAAATCGGTCCATAAACGAAGAACATAATATCATCAACATCATCATCATCAGCCCATACTTGTCTCTCCAATTGCACGCCATATACATAATATAATAACATAGCACGAAGAACATAATATCCGCGAACATAAAAAAGCATATACGCTTGAATTGAATAACCTTCTTTTTGAAGTCGCTTGAAAAAGAAATTGTCACTATATTTTTTTTCCATCTGACCCCATTATCAGATCAATACAATCAAGATGTCTTGGAAGGTTCCAAACGCGATCCATATATCCATAGCCCTAGCATGCGACTCAAGAAAGACACGGTTTAAAATACATAGGTACGTGCTGTGCTTTGTCACGCTTCGTGGGACTTGAAATGAACTGAAATAAAATAAGTTTATTTATACAAAGCACATTACATTGAACAAAGAACGGAATTGAGGTACTGAGTCCTATCTTGTACATAAAAGAGAAGTGGGAAAAGCAACATAGGATAGGAATAGGTAGTTTTGTGTATCTAGTGGCGCGACTGGTACCCACAAAGCGCAGGCTTCGCGTTGTATGAACTGGCGCCGGCTCGGGATCCTGCCTGCGTGCCCCCCGACTTGGACTTCGACTTGTTCAACAAATTCCAGCGCGTTATGTCTTGTCATTTCTTACTTGGAGCGCTTTGCTAGAAGGGCAGCGATGTGACTTTATAAACGCTACAACGATGCCTCGTCCTTAGAGGCTAGACTAAATACCTTATTTCCATACATATGAAAACATGGCGTTCCGCCCCGGAAAACGTTCCGGGCGTGGCGTGTACGTTCCGAAACTGGTCTTAAACATACAAAAACAATCTTTAAGAACTCGCATGCTTCTATTCGTATTTTACGACATAAGTATTAGGACGCCCCGCGGTTTCTTTCGCGCAGTTTCAGTATTGATTTCTATTAAAAAATACTAGCCGTTATTAGCCGTAGAACAGATGACGGTTGGGGCAAACGAGTTCTCGAGTGGAGACCGCGTCTCGGAAAACGGAGTGTAGGACGCACTCAGGCAAGGTGGACTGATGGTATACGCAAGATGGCTGGCAGAAGTAGGATGCGAGAAGTCGAAAATAGATCACAGTGGCGTGCAATTGGAGAGGCCTATGTCCAGCAGTGGACAAGTATGGGCTGATGACGATGATGCTTATTCAAAATGTGGTGATAAGTCATTGATACAGGCATGGGTAATTAGGTAGGAGACCAACCCAGAAGATTAGATTTGATTTAAATAAATTAGATTTTTTGTTAGAGCTAAAAATGTTCTTGATCCCTAGACACTTTTGATGTGTATAGACAATTATTTGCCTCGAGAAGAGATGACAATTTGTATGGGACGGATGTTTTTTTTTATTTCCCCGGCTTGTCGCCATAGTAAAAGTTGTTCATAGTGACGAGCCCAACAACGTTTCTAAGATTGCTCGGGGTCCTTCTACAAGCAGTATAATATAAGATCGCACACCATCACATCGAATTTTAAGAGTTGAAAACTCGTATTTTTCACCACAGAATATAAGTTTACTCACGAGAAACTTCCCGCAGTGTTTTCAACTCCCCAACATAATATTTTACTTTGCGAGATTCAGCTGAAAGTTTCGTGTTGGAACGAGTTGCCCCTTTCTGCCTATTCTTCATTATTTTACGCTGGAGCGTCTGTGGTCCAGTTGGTCGGATACTTGACTTGTAACCGGGAGGTCCCGGGTTCGAGTCCGGCTACTGGACGTGTACCAATGGGACTCTGTTTCAGAGCCTATGTACGCAACGCAACGCTCGTACGGTGAAGGACAACATCGTGATGCAACCCGCACACCACAAGGTGTGTGAACCCTATAACGGCGATGGGCTCACCCCCTGTCACGTTGGGTTAAATACGCTCGGTGAACCGTGGGTACATGCTTTAGCAAGTGCCTCTGCCTACCCCTCTTTGGGATTAAAGGCGTGAGGTGTATTTATTTTATTTTATTTTTTATTTTACGCTCCGTATTATGAAACTACCCTCAGCACCAGATTTTTGCTCTAGTGGTCTCGCTCTAATTGTATTTGTGCGAAAGAGACAGACTAAGTGAATCTTTAGTACTGATTGCTTATTCAGAATAAAGGTATTTTAGTTGTATGTAACTCGGGTAGGTAAAGTTTTTTAACCTATTCGACCTTATTTATATTTATATACTCTATGTGGTCTGTTCTACGCTGGTGTGGGTCGTAAAATTAATACACTACTATAGTATGTCTTTCAATATGTGGCGTAAAAGTCGACTTACGATATTTCCGAGGTACGAAGGGACTGGCCGATCATACCAATACCCCTTTTTTGACCGACTTCAAAAAGGAAGAGGTTGGGAACCTCATCTGTATTTTTTACCTCAGAACTTTCGCCTGGGTGAACCTATTTGAATGTTCCCATATAAATTTAGTTCAATTCCGACAATGGCATCCATGAGAAAACCACATATATGTAAAATTTTACAGGTTGAAGTCGGTTCTTTTTACTTTATAATAACCTATATAAGAACAAAAACGTTGAGTTATGTCCCAAAAAAAAATTTGCCGAAGCTCCGTTCCGGAACCCGCGAAAAAAGGAATCCTGGCACAAAATAACACAAAAAAAGAATAATACACAAAAAAACTTAAAAAAAATATATCTTAAAGAAAGAATAAAGGATGTTACACAAAGAGGCGAAGGAGGAAACAGGGAGGGGGGGAAGTAATCCCTCAGGAGGCAAAGGGAGGGGGGGAGTGACAAAAATTGAGACTCGCGTATAAGGAGATTATGGTTGATGTATTACGTGATGACGGAGGGAATTCCAGGTAATATATTTTTCTTTTTTTATTTTTTTTTCGGACCATGAAATGTTGTGTCTTGGAAAGCTGTTTTCTTAGACTACCTGAACAGATAATTAAATACGTATTTTTGTTCTTGAACTTTTAAGCATTTCGTTATGTCACTGGAGCTACACAAAGACGTTAGACTGTTCTAGAAGGTATAGATCTAACAATTTAAGTTGTTGATTCATTAAAAAATAACTAATTTATTTGTCATATATGTTACCACTGGTCAATGAAACTAACCAACTAACCACAAACACGCATAATTTTATATTTTCAAAAATATCATTGTCTCAAGCAACGTAAAGCCAACAAAATATGTTACCCGGAATATATTGAACAATTACGTCAAGCAGACAGTATTAAAAGTGACAGTTAATAAATATTATTTTATCAATTCCAAAAAGTGGTTGTAGGCAGCTGGTATTGAATGTAAGAACCAATTTTAATTAATTTTATTGGTATTTATTATTATTCGGTGTTTTAGCAAGAAACATAATGAATCAATTTCCCTACAATAGATGTTAAGGCTCTAAACTTCTTTTCTATGGCCTAAATATTTTGTACGTATTAAAATATAACTGACAGAAGTCCCCATGGACACCAACCAGCGACATCTGGATAAGAAATTTTTGGAGTTTGAAATATTTATTTAATATTCTTCCTCGTATTGTAGGCATTAGTTATGTTAAATATGTATCAATTAGTAAATCTCGATTTTGTTAGTTTTGTAAATACGCGGTTTTAAACAATGTTTTTTACGCGGTTTCAGAATATCACCGACGATATACGACTATTATGGAAAATTATTATTTCACTATCTTTTAGTAAAACTATGTGTCAAATTCATTTTATAAATATTTTTTTTATCTTATCTTTATCTTATACATAACAAAAGGGTTTTCCCGTGGTGATTTCGGAAATTCCCTTCTTAGTGCACCCCTACGGCACCTAAGCTACGTCCGTACCAAATTTCAAGTGTCTACTTTTAGCCGTTTGGGCTGTGCGTTGATATGTCAGTCAGTCATTCAGTCAGCTTTTCTTTTTAAATATTTAACAAACGTTGTCCTGTCTTAACTATTAATATGAATATAAAATTAGTATAACACTCCAGGGTGGCCTGTGCCCAGCAGTGGATGTCACGAAATATAAACCATCCTATCTCTCAAATTGGACGAAATTACATATAAATGCCAACTTTTGTGAATATCGGTAGCCATGGTGAAGAGTTCATTGGGAACAAACATCATGACATTGGATTTTTATATATTAAGATATTTGGGAGAAATTCAGGTGTCAGGAGTACAAAAAAATGTTGACCAATTCTCACACCTTTTATGTCACAAATCAAGACGGGTCAGTATTAAGTTTAACTTATATTATACCTTGGTAATAGTTCTAAACGTTCCTTCTGTTATAGGAACATAGGATTCAGAAAAGTAATTTTTCAATACATCTCGGGTATCATTTGTTGGCTTTATGTTACTTGAGACAATTATATTTTTGAAAATATAAAATCATGCGTGTTTGTGCTTAGTTTCATTGCACCAATGGTAACATAATTATATGACAAATAATGTTACAATCAACAAAATGACATAACATTACAAAGTCACAAAACCAATTACCCCTGGCTCCCGGACCACCGAAATTCGGCACGCGGCGAAACTTTACCCGGCAGCGAATCGATACCCGACTTACATTGTAAACAAAAGGAAGAAAGGAAAAAAAAAAACTTAATTTACTTACATCCAGGCTTCCGAAGCATTATCGTGGCAACTGTACCAAGGAAACGAGGCATACCGTCCGTTCCATCGACTATTGAAACTTGAACTCTCAACTCTCGATTTTTCGCTAGTACTCCGTTCAACGGCCGCGGTGGCGAGGGGTCAAACTAGAGGTACGTATTCGGGGTCCCACCCTCTACGGTCGTTTCGTTTGATTGATGCGGTGGGTGGGGCGAATGCCATCATTATCTGTGATGCATGGAACTGGCGGAAGACACTGCGCCAATGTGAACGTAGCTCCTTGTATCGTGATTTCTTTCACGTGATATTTTTCTTCAGAATTATATTTGGTGTGTCCTTTTTTTTTGATGGTCCGTTGTAAATATGATAGTATGCGTGTGTTGTTTGTTTTTTTTTGTGCTGAAATGATAAAGGTTTTTTGATAAACAACGTAATGAGTTGTGAGATTTCTCGACTTTATTTTATCTACAAATTGTTAATCATCTATCAATTTACACTAATAGATTAAAAAAAAAAACACTTCACGCCTTTTAATCCCAAAGCGGGGTAGGCAGAGGCACTTGCAAGCAAGTGCCCACGGTTCACCAAGCGTATTTAACCCAACGTGACAGGGGGTGAGCCCATCGCCGTTATAAGGCGTTCACACACCTTGTGGTGTGCGGGTTTCATCACGATGTTGTCCTTCACCGTACGAGCGTTGCGTTGCGTACATAGGCTCTGAAAAAGAGTCCCATTGGTACACGTCCAGTAGCCGGACTCGAACCCGGACCTCCCGGTTGCAAGTCGAGTATCCGACCAACTGGACCACAGACGATGGATTTATCTATTAATATCTGTACCACGCTGTGTTACTCGCGTTTTTCGTTCCCATATGAATTTGGGGACAAAACATAGCCTATGTTACTCAGCAATAATGTAGCTTTCCAACAGTGAAATCAAATCTGTCCAGTAGTTTCGAAGCATAATCCAGTCAAAGAAACAAACAAACAATCAAAACTTTCCTCTTTATAATATTGTTATAGACTAGTAAAAATATTTTCTCTTTTTCATGGCTTATTGATTCTATGAACACTTTTTGGTCCAATAAACGAAGATGTTGATCGTTTTCAGTCATAGGACCATTGGACGTTACATGTCGTGCGTGAAATAAGGTGAAGCCAAGGTTGGTACCTAGTCTTGGTCCAACATGTAGCGCCGACAGGAAAAAAACAAGATCAACGTAAGTTTTACTTACAGAGCTTTTCTTTTGTTGCACCAACAGCGAAAGTTATATATTGTCTAACTTAAATCGTATTTTGTATTTTTGACACGTCAAGAAAATTTAGAAAGGACTAAACACTGAATAAATTACACATCGTGTTCATTTGTCATTGAATGGGGATTTTTCAGGGCCCCTGTTTCTCATAGTTATGACAGATGGCGCTAGTTGTATCAGAGGGACAAATGTCAACAAAATTGCTACCTTCAAACAGTCCGTATTGAAGGCGACAGCATTTTTTTTAGTTTAGAAGTATAAATTACTCATTCAAATAATTAAAAAGCGCACTAAAATATACACACATCATAAGTGTCTAGGAATCAAGAACATTTTTAGTTCTAAAAGAAATCTAATTTATTTAAATCAAATCTAATATTCTGGATTGGTCTCCTACCTAATTCCCCATGCCTGAACTTGTTTTTACGAAATATAGGTTCCTTACCTATCTACTCACCCACAAAACACAGGACCTTCGTCAGCTTGTCGTGAGTACAACAAAAAAAGATCTAGCAATAACTCTATTATTAGGCCGGGAAGTATCTCTAGCTGTATAGTATATCTAGCTGGCAGAAGATGGATGCGAGAAGCCGAAAACAGATCACCGTGGCGTGCAATTGGAGAGGCCTATGTCCAGCAGTGGACAAGTATGGGCTGATGATGATGATGATGATAGGCCGGGATGCCTAAATACTAAAGCAGATAGTGTATTTTTCTATATGTCTATATGGCGTGCACGCCACTGCTCTGAACATGTAAAAAAGAAAATAACTGACCTTGCAATTTTTTCTCCATCAAAAAATATCGTGTGACACATAATTATTATTTTTATTACAAAAACACAAAAATCACAAGATGAACACACACCACGACAATCACAGCTCAACTGAGTCTCACAGTGCAAAAATAACGAGTACAAACATATTATTAATTTGCATATTGCCATGTAAAATATGTAGGTCCCCGACCCTTGAATAATTAAAAATATGCGTGAGGTAGATTGGGAAGAATTTTTCGTTAACCCTTCGCTTATGCAAATCGAGTTTGCGTTTGCCGCGACAAAGTATACTGGCTGACTCGTACTATGCGAAACCAGGTGCTGTTGGGGTGTTAGAAAATGCCCTTGCAAATTCTGAAAGAGTAAACTGGCCCGAAATATATTTCGCTTTCAGGCCAGTGTACTATTAGTTAGTAGAAAAAGGAGGAGACTGGCCCGCGGACCACTTTCTGTGCGGGCGACTAGCCTCCTAACTCGTTAGAAACAAACATACCTTAGTCATGTCTATGATCCTTACTAATATTATAAATCGGAAAGTGAGTTCGTTTGTTCCACTTTCACGACGTAACTACTGAACCGCAGTGGCGTGCACTGGCTTTTACAACAAGGTAGGCAGTAATCACGGATTGACACCAATGATGTCTTTACGAAACATAGGTACCTACCTAACTACTCACCCACAAAACACAGGACCTTCGTTAGCCTGTGTCGTGAGTATAACAAACAAAAATCTAGCAATAACTCTATTATTAGGTCGGCTAGCCAAAATACTAAGGTAGGCAGTGTCTTTTTTCAAAGCAAACAACGTTTTCCGGGTCAGCTTGTCTACTATATAAAAATAAGTCGGGTTTTCCTCCCTGACGCTATAACTTCAGAACGCA
>SJJU01007413.1:0-14466 GCA_012932125.1 Conopomorpha cramerella
AAGCAAAAGGGGTATGTCAGGATCGTGACAAATGGAGATCTGTAGTCTCTGCCTACCCCTCTGGGAGACAGGCGTGAAGTGTATATATGTATGATGATAAAGTATTCTTGTAAAACGTTTGCCGGATCAGCTAGTCAATTATTATGTAATTTTAACTTTGTTACTTTACTATAACTCAATATTTACTATCGCGCGAATATATTCGCGCCGATATACCCGGTGAACAATGTTGAGTCTAAATGTCTGTGCGCGTTCCATTAAAACTTTACTATACTGTATTAAATATAAATTTTGGAATAGTGATTTTTCTAATTTGACAGATTATATTAATATAATCCGTCTGTTGTCTGTTGTTTTAGACAGGGTGCCTAATTTTGTAAAACAATTTATTAACATAAAGGCCATGCTTCTGACGAGGGTTTCCAACCGTGAGGCCCGTAATTTCACCTCACTAATAGGGTTTTGGCAAGCAAAACTAGTCATTCTCGTAAACAGCTGACTGTTTAATGCAGGGCATTACAATTATTTTACATTACTTCAATACATTAAACTAATCGCAGGGCGTCCACTGTTGACGAAAACAAGACGGGTTGCCCCATTTAGAACCTGGCTGGACCGATTTATATAATTTCAATTTTCTTTAATCCTTCGTGGCTCAAAATGGCTTTTTTTTTATAAATACTCTCCAAAAAACATAACACCGAACATATCGCGGGAAATGTAATGATGGAATCTTAATGTTACTTACGTCGTGTTCCCAAACAACTTTGTACGCAGGAGGGTGAGCGTCCACGATGCAGTCGAAATACACGTCGTCGCCCTCTTCTATGTCGTTAGGGTTCATTTTGGAACCGAGCTGCAGTTTCACTATGGGCACATCTGTGAAAGTTCAAAATGATCAGACTATTTGATGCGACAAAAACATACTGAAATCTGCCTAGATCCTTAAGTTACCTATGCCGTTAGGTCACAATATTTTGGTAGTTGTAAGTTAAATTTGTGTTGAAGGATATTTAAAAAAACGAAATTAAAATAAAGTTGAAAAAAAGAATAAACCTATTGATTTCACATAAAGATCCTCGGGCACAATTCTAATGATATCTGATCTTCCGTAATGGTAGTGTAGGACAGATATTTTATTACAACTTACCGGTATTCTAGAGTATTAAGTAACAAGTATCTCTAATAAAATAATATAACATTATCTCATTACTTGTATAATTTTAACAAGTTATGCAGTATCTTCAGAGGTGTTGGCAGTCAATACTACTACGTGGGTAGGTTGGGTGAGTAGCATGGTTCATCAAAATAATATTTACTTCGTAATGTCTAAATTCTGCACAAGCTATTTGGAATTTAAGAGCCTATTTTTATTTTTGACGTCATCATCGCTGCATACAAAATTGCTCTACTATATTTATTGTTACACATTATTAGACAGGTCTATAAAATGTTTGTGTTATCTTGAGTCTTACCGGTGAGTACCGGCCCAGATATTAGTTTGGGTAATAGGTATAGGTTCAGTTAATGTCTTTATTTTCAAGCGTGATGGTACAATAATGTGACGAACGTTTTATTACTCCCCAATGCGAGGAAATAACTAACTATTTGTTCGCGGATAACTTCGTCTTTTATGATCCGATTTTGATGATTATTTTTTTTCGAAGGTGAAGCCATGATAGGGAAATTAGGGTTTGATGATGACAGACCAGATAAATCGAGGGGATCTTTAAAAAATTGTAGGGGCCGGGAAGTTGTTTCTTTTTTCTTCTTTATAATAATTACTAGCTGATCTGGCGAACTTCGTACCGCCAACAACATTTTTTTTTATTAATAGTTTTAACTGGTCTGTAACACGTTTTATTAAAAGCTTGCTTAACATGTGTATCCCGAAAGTTGTGAAGTGCATGTCGTAGGAATGGTGCTACAATTATTGCTTTGTTGGCAAGAGATATCAAGGGGAGAATCAGTACATAGTACAAGGTGGAGTTGACCCCATCTTTCCAGGTAATGCATTTGTAATATGGTATACCTAAACCTCAATGATTGGAATTCGAAACTCTTCATTCGGCACGGGATAGTGAAGCATCAAATCTGCAGCTTGCGTGAAGTACTCTATTTCTTGAAAGTAAATGTTTCGTGAAAGACAACCATCATGTTCGCGATAGGACTTAAGCGAATAGTTCCTGAAGGAACAAGCATGATGAAAAGGATTTTTATTAACTACGAATGGATCCTATTATTACAAAGTCAACATCGAGAAAGAAACGCGACGCCATCTGAACAGAAACCTCAACCACATTTTTACGACAAGAAATAGTTGCTGAACCTAAGAAAGGGAAGTGTTAAACTCGCATATCCACGTGCCAGTACCAAGTCTCCCAGTTGGCATTACCCCGTGTACTGCTGATTTAAATCTCATAGAAATTTGTATTTTTTATCCTATGAAGTGAAGAACTGATACATCGCAACCTGAATCTACCTAATAGCACACGTGACTGCATGACTCCCTCAAGCTGACCATATGATCGGCAGAATAACTGAAGAATCTTCATAAATCAATTTAATTTAAGTAGAATACCAGCAGTCTACGAAAAGCTGTCGATCCGAACCTAGGTCGACGTGCCCCTAGAACAAAGTAGTATGTTTATAAACGTCAAAATGCGTTTTATTGTATATTTAAGCTTACTTTTATACGTACTATATGATCACATTTTTTATTTTGTAGGAAACGTTTCTAGATTTTCAATTGAACATAGTAGTATTCAAATCTTGTTCCGACAAACACAGTTGTGAGTACATATACAATCCTGTTCCTGGCTAGCGGCGGCGCGTGAGCCGCGTCGCACGGGCACTTGCGTCGTTGTTCTGCGAAGTGCGAACATGTATTTTGAGTTTTGTGTGTTCATAGCGTTAAAATTGATTAACTGAACATTTAGACATTCTGCTGCATTTATAATGCTTATATCATAAAATTTCTTCTCAGTTTTCACGAAAAAGAAGAAATTTTAAATCTCGTATTGGGTAAAAATACAGAAGTTTAGAATGTGCAAATTTAGAAAAACAAGGAAATATTACTCTACAAGTAAGTATTAAACTTTATCTCTATCTAAATTGCTACGATAATTAATATATAACTTGTTACGTTCTGAAAATTGATCATAAATTGTATTTACTAAATATTGCAATTTTTTTTACCAATTTCCGTCGTTTGTCATTACCCTACTTTGTACTCCGGATTTTACCTTAATTGTCAAAAAATTTACTACTTTACTTTAGTTTCCGTACAATTAAGTGATTTAGAACACAAATATATATATTTTAACTATATCGAAATGGCGACGCGTAGGTGATATTACGATTCTGTTCAACGGACACCGATTTCGTTTTAACTGAAGTATGTGCAAATACAACTATATTCTACATAAATGTTACGAATAAACTCTGTCGTGTATGTTTATACTACTATGTTCTACGTTATAGAATGAAATACTACTGTTTACCTGAAATTCAATTGCTTCTTAAAAACAAAATAATTAAAACTCAGTGATTTTACATTTTTACTAACAACCTTTACCTAAATATAGTTCTAATTATTATTTTTACTTAATTTTACAGTTACAGATGAAGTACCATTAGTGCATATATCTGTCAGAATTTTGCTCCCAGGAGCTAACAACATCAACATAAGTCTTAACGAAGTATGGAACGACATTATTATACTGATTAAGACGCTAGAAAATAACTTTCGTCTCCGGTCCCTAAAGAAGTTATGTCGGCTAACATTGAAATACCTTCAGGTTTTAACAACTCTCCAGCTTCACAAGTTTTTTGAGGTATTCAAACAACCGTATTCAAATTGTGATGATGAAGATGTCGATATCTGGTATCGACATCTTCATTATCACAATTATCTTTCTCTATTCCTGCGCCCTTTGCGGTAAATAATCATAAAATTTGCGCAGATCCGTTTTATATTGATCACAGTTTTACGTGGTTTGATTCGGTGTGGACAAATCTAGAACCAAGAGGAAGTAGATGCACCTCGTTTCACATCAGGTCTAGCAGACAAAGAAATGGTCACAAAGAAAATTATTAATTGGTCGGATATCAACCGCAAACAAACCTAGGAAGTATTAATGTGAACAGAAAATTTGTGAGAAAGATAGATTGCCGACAGTTTTTCTATGTTTAATGAGGTTTCCTACTGTTTGTATGAAGGGTAATTAAAAGATTGAACCAAGATGTATCTACGGAAATATTAATTAATTAACAAAAAGAGATCGATCGAAAGTAATCACACATTTAGGGAAATTTAATGTATGACTTAAAAAAACAATTTCTCGAAAAATAAGCGACAAACAAACTGTGGTTTAAATTGTTAATCGGTAGAACAAATCCACAGCCAATTATGCATTGTGTTTATCAAGGTTTGCGTTGTGCTACTATATATCTGTTTGTAATAGCATAGTACTTTAGATATGATTAAAAAAACGATGGTGTTTCAGGCGGTACACCAAACACCAAGCATGTTTCATGCTAAAAATAAAATAATACTCAATGATTTTATTCAAATGATGACAAAACTGTTCCTAGATGGTAGTTTAAGTATCATAATATATTTCCAAAAATAAAATCCCCTACAGCAATGTCGCCTACAGCGCTCTGTCCATATATAATGTATAGATCTTTAAACTACGCAACGGACTTTTATGCAGTTTTCTTTAGTATGTAGAATGATTCTTGAGGAAGGTTTATATGTACAATACATGCGTATAATAATAGATAAACACTCTTAATAATGTTTATTGGCAAAACAACGTTTGCTGGGTCAGTTAGTACTATATGTAACACTAGTGGACGGCCCGCGATTTCATTCGCGTAGTTTAGTAGTACCTGCATCCCAAATTTCAAGCGTCTAACTTGAGCCGTTTAGATTTTTCATACAAAATAATTTTCCCGTTTATTGCCGTTCCCATGGGAATGTCAAGAATTCCTTTCTTAGTGCACCCCTATGAGACCTAAGCTACGTCCGTACCAAATTTCAAGTGACTACGTTTAGCCGTTTGGGCTGTGCGTTGATATGTCAGTCAGTCAGTCATTCAGTCAGCTTTTCCTTTTATATATTTAGATGGTTTGACAGGGCAGTGTATCCATGGACATAATTAACACGCATTGCAATTTAAGCTTCCATGTGCCACTTTGTGAAAAGCGTACCATGGTAAATGCTAACCCGAACATAGAGATACTTATCTACTTTTTATATGATTTCGTTTTTAATTGTTTTATAATTTGGCATTTGACTATTTTAATATTATTACCAATCACCTACATGCCTGTGCTCGTGTGTGTAATATTAACTTCTGATATCTTCACGCCTTTTAATCCCAAAGCGGGGTAGGCAGAGGCACTTGCTAAAGCAAATGCTTACGGTTCACCAAACGTATTTATCCCAATGTTGCAGGGCGTGAGCCCATCGCTATTCGCTATATCGCTAGAAATATTGGTTGTGTTGTATTAGAAACACCATGTTTATTTTATCCTTATTTAGTTTCGTTTACTTGCCATAAAGACCATATTCATGGCTGAATATATTAAATTTAGTGATGTAAGAGTTGAGAATTATAATAAATAATTTTATTGAACGTGACTTTATGATCTTATTTTTGCCCCAAGCCTAATCCTGTACATATACGACAGGAGTATTACTACAAAACATCAAAGTACAAAGTCAGATATCGATAAACGACCTAAAATTTGCCTTCAATATTTGTGGAACAAAGTTGTATGTGCATATACTCCGAAGTTTTCGTCCCTTTTTTTCGCAGAACAAAGTTGCATAGTACAATAAAACAGCTATTTTAATCAGAAACAATTTTTTAGATATATAGAACATAAAAACATGTGTATTCCTGTAAGAAAAAAAGACTTATCAAATTTGTTTGTGCAATTTGAACCAAAAATCTAAGATAATAGAATTTGAACGTAGAGTAAACTTTGAACACCGATTGCTACAAACTTAATTTTTGCACATACGACTTTGTTCTTGGGGACCGTCGAGGTATCAAATTACCTATTGCAAGTCAGTTACTACAAATTACCTATTACACTCATATTCAAGCTGAGACATGCAAGAAAATGTGAAATCCAAGATTGGAACAGTAATGTGAATACGTATATTATAGCATCCGAGTTACCTATACATTGGACGAAAAATGTCAGAAGTACAATTTTTCGAAATGTTTAGAAATTATAGAAGAAACCAAGCGACACCTTATATAATAAACCAGCAGCATTTTTACTAAACGTTGAAAAATAGTTGCTGCTTTTGGGGGGAAGGTGTTATATCCACGAGCCTCGAACAAGCCACTGCTGCGTCGGCGTTCTACATCCACGTGCAACGATGCAGTATTGCGCCTACATTTACCGCAATATGCCTCCTATTCGAAAGTGCTGATTCCTCGCAACGTGTCCATGATGCGCTGACGCCGATCACGTACACCATCCCGACCGAGCCAACGAGAATGATGAGAGTCTACCGCTTAGTCAGTTGAGTCCTAACATCGGATCGGCTCACTAGTTTTACACAAGAGCTATTATGTGACACCTCACATTGGGTCCATACTCTTTTGGAATAGTTAGATTGTAGAAATTAGAGTAATGTGACACCTAACATCGGGTCCATTCTCTCTCCTAGTTTGTAGAAATTAAAATAAAATCATTCGTTTTAAGTCCTATCTGGTTTCTTTTGCACCCTCCGGCTGTAGAAAATATAATTAACAAACAAACTCTTCAGCTTTATAATTTTAAGTATAAATTACGTCCAAAAACGTAATTGAAACGTACAGCCCAAGTATAAACACCATTAATTGATTTATTGGTTTATACTCTGACTACGTACTTGACGATACACAAAGAGATAAATTCCAAACTTAAAAGGAAATACACCCCTTTACGCGATCTTCGATTGTATTAACCACCTAATCTATTTTATTGATTAAGTTCAATTTTATGGCAATAGCGTTATTGAGCAAGCAAAAAAAACTACATATTGAAGAATTGACATTATCAGTCAAACATGTCGAAATTAAAAACGGTAAAATGTCTGTTCACGGTTTACGACCCTCCCTTACTTATAATGTTTGTGTACCAATGTTTGTCTTTAAGAGAGAAGAATATGGATGATACGAGTTCAAAAATGATACTTTTAATGATTTGAAAATCTACTGTTGTAAAAACTGTTCATTGTAATGCCATCCCAAGGTGGCAGTGAATTAGAAATCAGAGTATAACGTAAATCTAATGCGTCAGTAAAACAACATACGTTGAGCGGGGCTCATCGAAAGACAAAACATCGGTGGGCAAATGCTATCTTGTGGGCGATTCACTGCTCGAACTAGAAACATCAAGGAACTGTACACTGGGTATGCAATGTATCTACTGGTTAGACTTCTGTACTGGGCAACAAAAGTCTAACCAGTAATAAATACATACAATAAAGGTATTTTTACAATCTCTACTGTCCTACATAAAATTTTAGTCAAAATGTTCTAACTTAATAATAAAATACAAATGATTTAGGTATTAATATTTTATTCTGTGTTTCCCCCAGTTGATCAAATTTCTTGGTCCGCGTTCAGCACAAAGTTAAACAAGTAACCAGTTCAACTGCTTAAAGCATTTATTTACTTCAGTTTTAACTTTAATAGAAGAACTGGCAGCACTGTCTTCTAGGTTGATTAAGTTTTCTTATACGACTAACTGACTGACTAACTTTCGTCAAACATCTTCAAGCTGTCTCTCACTGCATCTTGCAAAAAATCGAAAATGGATTTGAACACGATTGTACTTCTATGTCCCATACTATATTACATAATACTATGCTGTCAACGAGAAAATACGTGTCGCTTCACTGTAATACTTCGATATGGCTATACGTCAAAGTAAAAGGAAATGGATGGATGTTTGTGTACAGATTTGTTTAGACTCTTTTTTCAGAGGTATATACAAGAAAATGATGATGAATCGTACAGTATATAATACTATCATCAATTCCTGATAAGTAATAGTGTATGAACTACGGGTACTTACTCAGAATTATATCAAGTAGAATTTCTCACTTCGATGGCACAACAACAATTTTGTATGAGATTTTTTGTCAGTTGACTTATTTTACAAAATTATAGATTTTACTGATAAAATTTTGAAACACGCTTCTATTTGAATTTAGTTGAAGTATTGTACGATCTGTTGCACATACTCCGTAGCTCGGGGAAGATATACAAGCCATATATTTTTTGGGCAAAATCAAGAGTTTTTAAAAAATCTACGTATTTAAATGTGGATGAAGAAATTGTCTTTATTATTTATATATATGTGTACATAGCAGCCAGCGAATTCAAGAATATGCCCTTAGTATATTTTTTTATCTATATTCCAGTATCAAAACACGCAATTTTAAGCTATGTTGGCAAGTTTGCTCACAACAACGTCGTAAGGAAACGGTCTTCAAATGAATCAAACATTTCAGCAATCAAATTAAATAATCGATATTTTATTGTATAGCCACTTATTAAAATTTGAACTTTTTCGTAAACCAGTAATTCTAACAGGCGTACCAGAGTCCCGAAAATGTATGAAATAATGTGTCCCATAAAATAAAAACCGTTTGTCTTATCAAAAAATATATTATTTGTATGGTTATCTTGTTTGCAAGTAATTGTCAGTTGATAGCACGTTAAATGGATTAAGTAGTAAGGACAAAAAATAATTGTTTACTGTTATACCATATAAGAGGTCTCCACACAAGGTACGTATTTTTATCAAGCTAGAGCAAGTTTTCTCCAAATTACGAGACGCAAGACTTAAGCTTAGTCCCATGAAGTGTTTGCTGTTTAAGCGTAAGGTGAACTATTTGGGCCATGTTATATCAGCAAAAGGAATACAGACAGATCCTGGGAAGATTAGTGCCGTAAAGGACTGGCCGATGCCGTAGGATAAGACAGCAGTAAGAGCCTTTCTGGGTCTTTGCTCGTACTACCGAAGATTCGTTAAAAACTTCTCTGACATAGCCAAGCCATTACACCAACAAACTTTTTTTTTATCACTATGAACAAGCGTTTGATCATCATCCTGACTGATGTTAAGCAGCGATGTGGTCTACGATGGAGCATACTTGTTCAGAAGGTACCTATTCACACGCGACTTGAAGACCTTCAGACTATACTGCGCAGGAAACACAGACTCCGGCAAATATGTATTAATTTCATTATGTGTTTGTACTTCTACCCTTCTGGAACCCGTGTTGGCAATCGTGTATTATTTTATGTTGTTGTAAATAGTTCCCTAGTTGCTGAACGACAGATTTCTCAATAACCTTGTCAATACTAGATAAAATAGCTATAGGCCTATAGTTGATCGTTCAATGGTCGGTCCACCACCAAGATTTTTTATGTATTGGACGAATGATTGCTTCTTTTAATTTAGTAGGGAATTTATTGCGACTAACCGATAAACTATTAGATTAGCCACAACAGGGCTTACTTTGTCTTGAATAAGCTTTAAGTCTGACATTCGCACTTGATCACTTCCAGGTGATTTCTTGGTATCCATATGTTTAATAATAAGTTTAACATCTTTACTACAGACTGGTTGCCATCGCATGTAAACGTCAGACCTCTTACAGTAATTATCCCTAATTAATATGTTTTCTGTGCACAAATGCTTAATATTATCTATTTCACTGGAGAAATTGTTGGCAAAATTGTCGCATATTTGTTTAACATTAATACACTGTTTTCCCATATTATTAATCTATTTAGCGATTGTTTATCATTACCCAGTAAAATATTTATTTTATCCCATATTTTTTTAATATTATTTTTGCAATCTAGTATACATTTTTTATCATATTCAACTTTACACTTAAACACAGCCTTATTGCACTTATTCCTGTATTTAGTATAATTTAATATTTTTATCATATTTTTTGGGTCATTACATCATACATCAAATAACCTATCCCTTTCTGAGATCATCGGTTTTACATTATTGTTAATCCAACTTTTAGTTCTAACACTTTTTCTAATACTAAATGTCTGTGTTTTATAACATGTATTATATATTAGAAAAAATATCAATGAAGGTATTATATAACTCATCGGGGCAGTTTATATCTAATAGCTCATCAAAGTCTGTTGCAAGCAGTTTCTCTCTAATCAATCTGTTATCAAGAACTCGGCGATTCGAGCGTCGCAGCGTTGCACTGTCATACTGGGCAGTGCGGTCCTCGGACGGCTTCCATTGTATAGCTGCCGCGATGTAATAGTGATCCGATACTTTATGTCTTATTACGGCTGAGTCAATTGATAAAAATGTCCTAACATAAATATGATCTATACACGATTCTACTAAATTCCCCATTACATTCTCTCTTCGTGTTACATCGTTTATGCATTTAGTAAATCCGTATTCCGCCAATAAGTTTTCATACAGTATTACTCTATTATC
This sequence comes from Conopomorpha cramerella, assembly GCA_012932125.1. Taxonomy (NCBI): domain Eukaryota; kingdom Metazoa; phylum Arthropoda; class Insecta; order Lepidoptera; family Gracillariidae; genus Conopomorpha; species Conopomorpha cramerella. The sequence goes on from SJJU01007413.1 coordinate 10,510, forward strand.
AGAGCAGTTTAAAACATCTATATTTATATCCCCACAGAATATTACTTTTGATTTATCCGGTAAACACTGCAATACATTACGGAATTCAACAAAAAACGTATTAATTCTGTCCTGATTAAAAAACCTAGGCGGTCTATACATAGAAATTAAGTGAATTTGTTCCCCGTTTACATTGAGTGTAATGCAAACACAGTCCGCAGAGCTCATGACACTAGCAGCCGTCTCGCTCACGCGCACCGCGGCCAATTCTTCGCGAGTAAACCAGTACTCCGCCACCGCTGCGACCTTCACGGGTATAAACATTAATGTGAAATCCGGGAATTTTAAAAATTATAACAAAGAGTAATTGATGTTTGGTTCTGTTATTACAATTACGTCTAATTTTTTTAAGTCATCTCCTAGTGTAGCTAAGAATTCACTGAAATGTTTTTTTTATAGAACGGATGTTTAGATGTAGTACACATAAGTCTTTTTTATAATTGTTCAAGTGATGAAACCACGAGATTACAGTTTGTACACACACATACTCGTAATTAACACAATTATCGGAAATAAAGTCAAAGTTTTGTAAATCGAATTTTGAAAAAGACGTATAAACATATTAAATTTTTCGCAATAATAATAAAAGAAAACAAAAGAAAAAAACTTCACTTTTTGTTAAGGATATATTAATGAGTCATATTTATCCGAGAGCATACTCAAGCTTTCTGTGATAGATTCTAATTGTTTTTTTAATCCAGGAATAACAGTCACTTGTGCTCTAGAGAGTACCCGGGGTACTGCAAGTACGCAGTGTCAGTTAGACGCCCTATCTGCGTCTCCGTAAGGAACAGGAGAGAAGGTTTGTCGGTTTCGAGGTGGTGGTGGACCGACACTAGATTTGAGTGAATGCCTCTGATGTCAGTGAGGTGCACTTTGAGGTAACTGAAGAAAAGCGACCATTTGTCTTCTTGCCCAAACGGCTACTTGTGTACTTATGTACTTGTGGCTTCCGAAACAGTCCACACTTTTCTCGATCTTTCGAGATCCTTCTACTACATTCTGATGGATATAAAACTGAGAGTTATTGAACGTAAGTAGTAGTAGGTATGTGATACATGAAGTTTCTATAGGTACCTATAGCTCGCGAACATTCCAGACGTCGCTAGTAACCAACTATAAAGACTACTAGAAGGTTCTATTTGTATCTCTTTCACACATGTACGACATAGTTGCGTATGTGTGCCGCGACTGGAATTCTGGAATGATCTGTGCGTACTTCTACCGAACATTTGAGATCTTTCTATTACATTCGAATACCGATACTGACAGGATACAAGTAGTTGGTAATAGGTAGTTGTACTTTCACACCACAAGTGTTTGATTCCTTCTTCTGGAATATTCCAGTCGTTGGTGGTAGACTTCCAAGTACAGAGACTTCTAGATGGTTCCATGAGTATCTGTTAGCATATAGGCACTGTGTAGTGGTTTGTATGCGTCGACTTAGATACTGGAATGTTCTTTAGGCCTCCCGAATGTTGCAATGACACACAACAAGAAACAACGGCTAGAATGCCGTAGAAGTACGGCATTCTAGCCGTTGTTTCTCGACCCCCGGGGTAACATTATTATCATCATCATCATCATCATCAGCCCATACTTGTCCACTGCTGGACATAGGCCAACATTATTATACGTCATAGAACAAATACGCGCTGCAATTGGCTGTTATGTCACGCTTTGTGCGACTCAGCTAGTTTCAACAAATCGCAGCGCGTTATATGTCTTGTCACTTATTTCTTGGAGTGCTGTGCTAGGGGGACTGGGCGTAACACTATTCTCATTACAAAACAGTGTTTGCCGTTTATCCGCGGTAGTTCCTTTAACAGTTCGTTTCTTAAGGAACACTGATATAAATGGGAATAAACAGTGTTTGCTACGGTGTAGCAATGTATCACTACAAACGTAGAAGCTACAGAACTACTAGAAAAATGGTCTGTTACCAATGTGATAATGTTTACTTGAAAAACATTTTAAATCCGACGCATTTTTAACATACCTATCTAAATAAATAAAAGGAGAAACTGACAGACTGGCTGACATATCAACGCACAGCCTAAACGAGTAGACGTTTAGTTTGGAAGGGTTAGGGGTACACAAAAAAAGGAATTCCCTTAATTCCCATGAGAACGAGAATTAGCGGGACAATCCATTTATCCGTATGAAAAATCTAATCCACTCAAGTCAGACTCTTGAAATTGGGGACGGTACCTTAGTAAACTTAAAGCTTAGTTGCAACAGGATATTAGAAAATTCCCACGGGAACGGGAGTTAGTAGGAAAAAACTTTTGTATAGAAAAAAATTAACCGCCTGAGGGTACCTTAATGAACGTAAAGCTAACTTGCAACGCGATATTGCGAAAAAACTTTTATATGGAAAAATCTCAATCACGTAAGTAAGATCTAGCATGCATGGGCCTTAATAAATATAAAGTTAAGTATCCGAAATCGTCAGTGCCTATGAAACGCGCGACTGTCAAACTATGCTTAGCACATGTATTTTCTGGACATACTTATTACATTACAAATATTTTTCTGTAGTAGCCTTTATATAAATAGTATATAGTACCTAAATATAAAACTTCACAATCAGCTAACACAATCTAACCTTACCATTCCACTATAAGTGATATATTATGTAGCCATAAGCACCACCACAAATTGCATGCAGTTCAAAAAGCAGTACTTGATAAATGTGTCAAATTTTGTGGTGTATACAGTAGAGATATAAATTATTACGCTGATGAAATGCCTTTTTACAATGTTTCCTTTAATACTTACAGTACAGGTTGAGCGTGATTGTCGTCTCGACGGCGGTGTACTCCAGTATGGCGTGTGCAGCTCGACACGTCAGCATTCGTTTGTTGTGCTCCATGCGCGGCGTCCACCGCATGACTGAAAACGTTTCGTTTCCGTCCGCAGAATTCTGTTTAAACGTACAGTTATTGTTATTTTCACAACGAAATTGATTCTTATTTCATCCGCGTAGAGTTTGCACTTCCACCGGGTAATAATAAATGATGGTCTACCTCACGCCAAATAAGCACTAGTGTGGTAGTCAGTACAACCAGGGTCATGGTGTTCTAACTATAGTGTAGTCCTTGGTCTTCAACGTTCTCTTTATATATTATATGGACTAGTTATGATATTCTAATGATGGATATTTCGGTTATTTGACGAATTATTGAAAACAAGCCTAGGTTTGAGTTTGTATTGACAGTAATTAGCTCAAACTAATGCATCGCTAATAAGTAGCCAGCTTGTTTTCCAATAATCCAAATAACCGAAATATCCATCATTAGAATATTATTACTAGTCCATATAATATATAAAGAGTATAATTATTTTGTCAATCTGAAGTAGCACGGGGCCCAAGTATATATGAATATGACTATTCTGATCATACTTAACGTTTTATGAATAAAAAGTTGAAACGTTCAGTAACTGTATGGCGTACCTATAAAAATTACATACATTTTGGGCCTTACGTCAAAAGACATTTGACCCCTAATACCTCTGCAAAGTCTGTCCTTATAGCAGATTTGTAACTAAGTCAATGGCATGTTAACAGTATTCAGAAGCTTCCACTAGAATTGAGCTACGAGTAGCAGTAGCCCGTGCATAACATGGGTCCTAATGCTCTAATTTAGGTTGTTTATATTGGTAGATATATACACTTGGCCCGAAATTAAATTATGTAGGTACGTTGATTTTACTAGGAGTTCGGTTAATAGCATTTGTAATGGGGAATTTCAAAATCAATTCGCCTACCTGACAAATGCAAAGGTCATTGGGCAAAATCTGACCCGGTTTTCGAAATATGTCCTACAAACATTAAATTATTTTTAAATTATTGAGTTTTAGTATACCTTTAATTATATGTAGTTTGTAGAACAAAAAATCGCGGCAGATGTCTAA